>PRKT01000925.1:80643-178242 GCA_003671525.1 Saccostrea glomerata | reverse complement strand
GAGATAGGTAGCCAGATTAAATCAGATGATGAATGGTAAGTATGCAAAAAAAAGTTATTGTAACTGTTGATAATCTTGTCCAAAGAGTTAGGAACGTCATTAAACGTGATATGCGCTTCACTGCTGTGGAAGTAATAGAGTTCCGCAGTATACCTAAGGAATTTGATAACAATGACAATCTAGTTCAAGCTATTTGCACATTTGCTAGCAAATTATGTGTTAAGTGTTATGGAAACATTTTTATGAATGACATTACAAAGTGTGTATGAAAGTAAAAAGCAGACTAATTTTGAGAAACTTTATCGACGTTGTTTTTGAGGTTTCAATGTTAATCGCGCTCCGTGGAAACAAAACATGTTGCTGTAAAAATTGTCGAGCATGAGTTCAATTTAATCAAATGGTATGAAACTTCATACATCGAAAAATTAAAAAGTGTTCTTTTAAAATATATGTGCTAATCTATAATCTTGTAATAATGATATTATTAATATGAGGAACATTGTCTATGTAGACTTTGAATGACCCTCGTAGCTTTAAGCTAGTATACTTGTAATTGGAATCGTGTTCTGATATATCAAATAAGGGGCCAAGTTTGGTCGTTACTATAGCTTGTCCTTTGTAATATACTTGCATTTCTTTTAAGAGAAGACGATCTTAGTTGTAGAACTTGTGTCTTATCCTTTTGGCATTGTCAATAAAAATGTGAATTCAAATTCATTCAATAAAGGGAAGGAGGTGAGGGGTTAAAGGTACATGTACCAGGTTGGTGCAATATACAGGTATTGAAGCTAAAACATGAATTACACTGAAGTATAGATTTATTTAATATACACTTTAGATTCTTTACCAAAATATTACCTGTTTCAATTTTTGACGAAGTTCCTTCAACAATGCTCCTGTTGTAATCTCTTTTCTATACACCATTGTATCAAACTGAAAAAAAAACAATATTATTTTGAAAAAAGTTAAACACCTACTATTTTATAAATTCATGAAACTGTTATTGACAAGTAAACAAATTCAGCTTATGTCTTAAGTATTTTCTTAAAACTGTGCAGAAAATTTTCATGGACCATTTACATCATCATGACTATATCATTATATATAAATGAAAATTGATATAAGTGTTTAATGTTTGATGTGATTCTTAAAAATTGAAATTAAACTAATAAAAATGATATTAATTGAATTCGCACTAAACTATGTATTATGTAAGAAAATCATTGAATAAAAGTTGGATGCAAATTTGAGAAAAAATTGAGGTCAAGAAATGCCAAGGTACAATATTTCGATAAAGTAAAATACCGTATACATGTAAGTGGAAATTTTAGCAGAGGAAAGTTTAACGATTTGCCCATAAAAATTGGTATAATTTTAGCGAGATGATATTTTAGCGATTTTAAAATGTTCACTAAAGAAGCTTTTACAAAGTAAGGATAGATGATACAAACAAAAAAAGGATGCCTAGATTGGTATATATTTTTAGTCTTATTTCATTGAAAATGATGTAAGACATAGTTTTCTAGAATATAAACAAATTGTAAACCTTCTATGATGTTCAAAATTCTACCGTCCTGATTAATCTATACAAATATTTTTCACTCTAAATCCCATTTTTGTGAGAATTTAAATAAAATTGAGAAAAGTACGCGGTTAAACTTATTCATTTTACTCATTAAAACATGACTCAATTTGTTATTTTCAAATTTTTTGACAAAAGTGTGTTTGTTTTATATCTGTCTTAAAAGCAATAAAGTTTTAGCGATATTTGATTTTAGCGATCTCAACACCCTCGCTTATTATGCCAAAATTAAATCCTCGCTTAAATTCTGCTTATACTTTTGTTTTTAGTACTTTCTAAGTTTGATAAACATTCCTTTAATGGTTTAATTAATATGAACTAAACATTTATATAACAAAATTGAAGTTCAAGTTCAAAGGTATTGACAAGGTAAGAACCTTTATGTTTATGAAAACTTACATAAATACATTTATTATATGATTGAATAATTTCCAACTCTCTGATTGGCTGAGATCCAACTATGTTAGAAAAATACTACGTTGTATTGACCTGCGCGTGACGTTCCAGGTCAATACAAGGATTTATTTCCTCCACATTGATCTAAAAATAGATTGGGAAATTCCAAATTGATACAAATTGTTTTGGAAAGCTATGATTTTTTTTCATGTCAGCAAAACATAAGCGAATATATATTTTAGGGTGAGGGTGGTAACAGGGGATGCAGCCCCTCCTCCACTCCAACACTTTTACAGACCAACATTTTTTTGGCAGTCAGTTTTCCCAGATATACTCCTTCCTTTCAAAATCTATCCTATATAAAGACTGATATTATATATTTTTTTTATCATGGCAACTAAAATTGATAAAAAAAACATGCATTTCAAATTGATAGGACTGGTAAGGTTTATTCATATTTGAATTCTGCTTGCTTCTCTCTTGTATTTGGCTAGGACTTAATTAAATGCAAACAAGTAATGAGCTGTATCATTTTTTCAGTGAATCATATAATAAAACAATTATTGCTGTTTTTTTGGACAATACAATGATTTAGCCATCTTCGAAGTACAATATTCACCTCGCCCTTCGGGCTCGGTGAATATTATACTCCTCAGATGGCTAAATCATTGTATTGACCTCAAAAACAGCAATAATTGTATAGTATATATAGGATATATAATGATTTTTTTCTCTCTAAAACTGAGTTAGACTCAATATAGGAAAATTAAGGTTAAGGTAAAAATAAATAGTCAAGATAAAAAAAATATTGATGCAGATGAATAGCATACATCAGTATGTACATTGTATAAGTACAAGAATAATCGATTGTTGTAAGAATGGAGTATTTTCTCCAAATACAATATAGATATTGTAAATAATAAGCTAAGCATCATTTCGATATCGACTTAAATTAAAAACTTGAAGTAATGTTGACTGTAGATGTTCAATGAGAAATGTAAAAAAAAAAAATTTTGCTTTTTAAGACAAACGTACAAAAACTTGCCTGATCATAACGTAAGGGTTCAATAACTGGTTTGGCAAATAAAAATCTGTCTACCAAATCTCTCTCTATTTCAGTATAGTTGAACTGAATATTGAAGTGTGTATCTTCGTTTGCGTTATAGGTATAATGGGAATTTTCCAACACCAAGGAAACAATGTCATTTTGGGGATGGAAACATATAAGATGTGAGGACATCACTTCTCTTGGAGATATACGTTTCAAGGCAGTGTACCTAAAAAGAAATTCAAGTTTTAGATATTTGCTAAAATTGTAATCATTGAATTCATTTTAGTTTTTTACCCATCATATAATGTTGTTACACATATACCTCTTTTTGAACTGGTATTTATAATTTTATTATGCGAAAGGGTTTTCACGAAATGGTTCGTGATATACTAAATGAATTTGTCAAATGATAATTGATAGTGACAAACTAGAGCGTTCTATCGAAAAATGATAAATGCCATACAGACCCTATTTAACGACAGAATGCGTTTTCTGTTTGGGCGATGCAGCAAAGAAAAAGAGAGATCTGATTCATGCCGGCCGTGCATACAGAGAGTTAATTAGAGAGATTGAAACATTTAGTGGAAATATGAAACGAGAAAAACGTTCCAAAAAAGTTCATTTTTAGTCTTTATGTGGCCTATTTTTTTTTTTTTGGTTAAAAGCATACAAAACACAAAATAGTTATTTCGGTGATTGAAAACCTTTTGTATTCTTCAAGTTCCTCTTGGAACGATTCTGCAATCGTTGCCAGTCTATGGATGGTATTCTAATAATGGAGAGAGCTTGTCCTGCGACACAGACAATCTCACAAAGTGACAAACTATACACCAAGTTTGATTTTGTTTTACATTTTTTAAACTATGTGAAATGAGCTGTTCTGATCAAAGCATGCATGTATATTAAACGCCATTTCAAAATGTCTTCTACAAATGTACTAGTGAAACCAGATGAGTCTATTAGGTTTTTTCTCTGAGTCTGCACGTCCGTCTGTCTAGTTATCGATTCGCCTGTCCTTCTGTCTGTGTGTAATTCTGTCAAACTAGCTTTGCTGCTTTTTTTCATAACTCTTTCAGATATTGAGCTGATGGATGATTTGGAGATAAGGAACAGTATTCAATTTCAAAGTCCATTAATCAATACAAAATAGGAGCAGAGCAAACGCAGACCTAAAAAAAAACATCAGACGTGGGGTCAAGGAGGAGTGGGGATCCCCTGCTTACCGCTCACACCCACCGTGTGTTCCTAGTCATGATGGGAAATAACGGGAAAAATCCAACGTCTATTCAGTGTATGAATAATGGATTAACAATTATTTTGTAAAACGTCAGTCCGCATTCGACTCAATGATAAATTGTATTTGCTGACAAGGTCATTGTATCGCCCATAGAACTTGCAAAATGATGACTTAAACGTAACTGCTGACATTCTTGTTTCATCAACTCGTTTGTGAATAATTTACCTCATTTGAGAAAGTTGTTCATACGTAAAGCATGCTCTTGCATATCGAATCATCTGAGATATATAAACTCTGTATGTGGGTGATGAAGGTATATTGTTTCATATGTAAGGAAAATTGACGATAGAAAAGTTAAAGTCATCACGTTTATCATAGTTTGTTTGTTAGATTGCTATAAACGTTTTTCTTTTTCAAGTAAATTATCCTAGTATGAAACAGATGTGTCATACTCTGTGGTATCTTTTATCTCAAGCTCACCATGATACATGTATACCGTATCGACATAGGAATGGAAATTAATATTGTTAATTGACAATATGTCGTCGATATATCTAAATGTGGAGTTGAATGCCACAGCAAGTGTTTTCTACTTTTCACGCATTGAAGATTTTGTACAAATTCTGCTTCATATGAATTTAATAAAAATAGGTCTGCCAATAAGAAAGGTACTCATGGTAATTAAACAGATTGTTGAAAGACCTGGTCTCCAAAAACCACATCAATATTGTTAATCAGAAATTTGTTGTTTGTGAGCGGTTCCTGACGAGTTACAGGTGAAATAAGCGTTTCATTTCGTTTTCTTTTAATGATTTTACGGAGTCACAATAATTTGCTCTTCTTAGGATTTTCATTTTTATTCTAAAAGCCTGCAACGCGATCGAATTTTTCAAGTAAAGCATTTTTGAGAGCGCAACAGAGGATAGAAGTGTAATCTTTAAATTCATGCAAATCAACACTGTATGAATACATATTTTAAAGTATTCAAAAAATCACACACACACACACACACACACACACCACACGAAATATTTGACCACACAGAAATATTTATTTTGTGATTCTGTTACTTTGTTAGTTTATTTCATTAATGAATCAATCAACTTGATCAAGTAACAGAAACACAAAATAATCGGTGTAATCATTCCAATAAAACTTGAAATGTTTATATACTAGTATATAAACCACTAAAAGTCCAACAACACTGTATATTATTCTTTATCAAGTATAGTTACGCCATATTGAGAGAATGAAACAATGTGCGATTTACTGATTGTCGTAATTAATTAGCATAATTAATTTGTTCAATTATGTAAATCACACTTCACCCAAGTATACCCGATAGACCGGACGTATTTCATAGCGGTCCGGGTTTATTTCTTTAATTATAGTGTTCTTAAAAAATTTCTTTAAAGTCCTATAATATTTCAAAATTTATAATAGATCATAATTCATAATTTAAAATATCCCTCCTGTATTATTTTTCGTTGATTATTCTTATTAAGTATAGTTACGCCATATTGAGAGAATGAAACAATGTGCGATTTAATGATTATCGTAATTAATTAGCATATTAATTAATTCGTTCAATTATGTAAATCGCACTTCACCCGAGCATACCCGATAGCGGTCCGGATTTCTTTCTTTAATTATAGTGTTCTTAAAAATTTCCAATTCAACATGTAACTCAATTTGTAAATATATAGTGTTTAGTAGTTTAGTAGTAGTGCTAGTTGTTTTTCTTTTTCCTTTGTTCTTATGACCTTTAACTTTTTTCTTTGTCCTGAGGAAGGGACAGGGCGTTCCAAAAATTTGACAATTTTTATTGTTCGTGTCGTTGGTCATTTTAGTGCTATATATATATATATATATATATATATATATATATATATATATATATATATATATATATATATATATATATATATATATATATATATATATATATATATATATATATATATATATATATATATATATATATATATATATATATATATATATATATATATATATATATATATATATATATATATATATATATATATATATATATCACAGTGCATGCTTAATGATAATGTTTATAATTTTGTATGTGTAACAGAAGACAGTCAATACCTTTATTTTTTTTAAATTTGCATTTAAGTTATTACATGTACAAGAATTTACACCAAAGCAGCGAAACTAGAATATATTAATATTAATGCATCAATGTGTTGTGGATGTTCTTGATTATTTCGTGATAATAGTCTTATCATAAAGGCGAGGATACAACCAACAGGAAATATAGCAAACCTTACATCTATTCAGTATGACAATTTGATTATTTTTTGTTGTTTTTTAAAGCCTGTATCGAGAATGTTACACTTACGCTATCAGTTGCCAGTGGAGAGCTTTTGGCACTCGGAATCATTGAGCAGAGTGGGATCTTTTTCGTGCCGCCACCTACTGCGACATGAGACCTCGGTTTATAAGCCTTATGTCTCATCCTAAAGACCAGTCTACACGTCCCACATGAGAATTCGAGTAAGAATCAACTCCTTGCTTCGCAACTCTAGAGCATACGTTCTCACAGTGCGCCACGCGGGAGAGAGAGAGAGAGAGAGAGAGAGAGAGAGAGAGAGAGAGAGAGAGAGAGAGAGAGAGAGAGAGAGAGAGAGAGTGAGAGAGAGTCAAACTGTGTGTACTTTGAAATGCTTACTTTTCCTTGCGAATGTTACACAATGCTTCCAAGAACTTGTTTTGTGTATCAAACAAGTGGTACAGCAGCACATACGAACACATTCCTTCATCCTTATAAGAAGGTAAAAGCTTTGTAACAGTAAGATCTTCAGTGAATTCTGCTCTATATTGATTTTCTGGTATCCTAACTGAATGTTTTTCATATGGGACAGGGACAACTGCAATGAATGAAAATAATTACATTTTAAATTGAGGAATTATGACTTCCTTCTTTAAAAGAAAAGGTTAAGATACTGGCTATATTCGTACAGCAAGTAGCAGCTGAACTATGTACACAACGCCATGCTTCTTGAAAGTCTTCGAAAAGTTCCCGAACATGAATAACACCATCCTCCTCTAGAGACAAAAAAGAAAGATTATATTTAATCTCACGCCCATGAGCACCAAATTAAATATACGATTTTCTAGCATCAGTTTTCATATTTATTTATAAACTCTTCTGTTATTTTTCGAAGAAATAAATCTTTTTTTGAAATCCAAATTTATCAGACGCACGCATTTATAGTGAACGTATGTAAATATCATGTGAAAATACCATTTCCTTTAAACAAGTGTTTAATCAACATAGTCGATGCCTTTTCCTCGTCAAGAGTATAGCGATATTTTCCTATTAAAAATCTTTGCAATTTCAAAATGTTGGGAAGAAATCTTATCGCTCGAAGATCTTTTTCCTACAAAAAGAAATGTATGGATTAAAGAGAATATACATATACCTCAACACTACTTCAAGGTACTTGTAGCTTTATATGGATAAACAAGAGTGTCCTTACATGATAAAAACAATTTTAATCATTTTCTCTGTTATTTACATATTTAAAACTTTTATTGCCCATAGCGGTTCCACCGTACTCCTGGGATCAGACTTTGGACAAGCTTGAATCTAAGCTACAAGAGGATGATTTCGATTCTTTTACTAGATGTTCGAATTCATAAGTATTATTTTAAATTCCCTGTATTTGTCGCAAATTACAACTCATCTCTATCTGTGAGGAATTCGATTTCGTTATTTCAGTATAAGTTTTAAAATATGAATTTAAAAATCGGTTCATAAGAATTCATCATTAAAACTGAATATTTCATCACTTCTTTTAATTTCGAAATTCTGATTAAGATTAGAAACACTACCAGGCACTCTGTTATTATTTCAGACTATTTATGTGCATCTTTGGTACTACCTGCATTCTGGTGAATACTGAAATCCCCCCCCCCCCCAAATTAGTTGCATCCTATTTCATCAATTATATAGTCCATTTTACATGTAAAAAATAAGGTATCACTTCTGTTGATTTCTTTGGTCTGACGGAAGCTACTGTATTACGTAACTGTATTATATCGAATTCCCCTATTATTTTAAGAGGTTAAAAATTCAGTATAGTGTTAATGCATAATGATTTACCTTTTTCAAAAACAACTGCAAAATTCTGCAGTTATCTGGTGGAAGTCGGCTTTGAAAAATATGCTTAATGGTTTCAATTGTAAGTATTTTCCGATACTTCCAAACAGATGGCCATTTATAAATAAACTTCACTTCCGAAGATTCTTCTGATGTCATCGTCATTTCATCCTCTTGAAGGACTGGAACTAAGGAATATTGAAATAAATGCTTGAAAACACCTTCCATAAAATTTTGTAAATAAAGATAGAGTTTGAAACTTTGATTATTATTTGGTAATATCAAGAATAAATGTAGCTTTAAAGTACAAAGACAAGTTTTTTCTATGATATGAAAGACATTATAATTAAGGAAAAGAAACACGTATTCTGATTTACAAATAAAGTAAACATGTAGGTAGCTGACTAACAATATCAATGTTTTTATCTTTTAACATGATCATTTTGTATACTTCTTTTGATTAAAATGGTTTGTGGAGTATATTCAAGTAAAATAAAGGCTTCAGAAAGTATAAACACGAATCTCCTATAATTCTTTTCAAAGGCTTTGGAATTGAAAAACTTGATTGAAAACTGAAACAGACAAAAAGATGAGGGAAGCTTGGGAATACACAATAAACTGATAACAGGCATATTCACCTAACTGCTTTAATTGTTACTGAATGTGATTTATCTTTTGCCTTCATTTAGAAAAATACATTATTTAATATATGTTGATTCTATTTCAAGTCATAAATTAATTTTTTTTGACTCAAAAACAAAGCTAACTTTTTGACATTTCCGACTATTTTCTCTTCGATTACAAGGTGAAAATTAAGTATGCAATTTTTTTACAAATGAATGTAGAACCGCAAAATTAAACGTCAAATGCCAAATATTCATGTAAATTTTCAAAGACTCTTAATGTGTATGACGTCAGTGCGTGGAGAGCACCGAAGATTTTATAGAATGTTTTGCGTATTTCAATTTCATTGGACAAATTTTCGATTTCTATTAACATTTTTTACTTAAAAAACAAGAGGCCCACGGGCCTTATAGGTCACCTGAGTAATCATGTTTTAAACCAGAGGCCGTAAAATTCGCAATTTTGAAAGATGCACTTTAGTTTATCATAACTATACAATAATTACCATGCTTACTTTGGTTAATAAGTACCCAGAGGTAGATCATAGTAATAAAGAGAAAATGCAATTTCACTTTGTAACCAGTTGTGCACCCCACCTAAGGAACCACTGACCCTGTGGGCACATATTTTCAAAATTCCTAAAATTTTCTCATAAATTAAAAATTTTATTTTATCGTAAATGTTTGATTAATACTAAAAAAATTCTGCCCAAAGACTAAAACCCCTGACCCTGAAGCCAAGAAAATTCATAATTTCGGAAGAGGCAGCCTTATTCAAGCTAGTTAAGTATTTGATTTGTTTATTAAAAACATTTTCACTGTATAATCTATATAGCCCAGCCCTAGCACCTAAGACCCTCTGACCCTGGGGCCATGAAATTCACAGTTTTGGAAGAGGCTGCCTTATTCAACATAATTATGTATCTGGTTTGTTTATTTAATGTCCAGTAGCAAAAGAGATATTCAGAGAAATAATGCATTTTCACTACATAATCTAAATAGCTCGCCTTAGCACATAAAACCCCCTAACCCTGGGGCCATGTAATTCACAATTTTAGAAGAGGCAGCCTTATTCGACATAACTATGTATTTGCTTTGTTTTTTAAATGCTCAGGAGCAAAAAAGATTTTCAAACAGATGCATTTTCACAATAAAATCTATATAGCCCCGCCCGAGCACATGAGAACCCCTGACCCCAGAACCATGAATTTCACAATTTTGTAGGGGACTCAATGCTGATTAAAATCATGCAGATAGTTTGACTGCTTGATGTTCAGGAATAAAAAATTGTTATTATTATGCATTAATTTAAGTGGTTTTGGTCCCACCCCTACCGCCCCAGGGGGACAGGGAGCATGAACTTCCCATGTGTTGTTTCATTTCACCCATAAATGCTTTATGCCGAATTTGGTTGAAATTAGTTGAGTGGTTGCAGAGAAGAAGCTGAAAATGTTCAAATGTTAACACATGTCGCACAACACACGACGACGCACAAAAACGGATAGCAATACGTCACCTGAGTAAACTCAGGTGACCTAATCAAATTCAATGTCTACTAGTTATTTATACATGTACCAGGAACAATACCTACAGCTGGAATCGTATGCCAATTCATCTTTATCTGGCTTCTCTAAATCCAGCTAACCAGATAATGGATTCTTCATATTCAGTAATTTCTGATTTCACATAACACGCATTTAGGAATAAAAACGGAAGTATGCACAATAATCACTCACATATTATAGCTTAAGCATGTTATTTTTTCTTAAAGATGGATGTTATATAAACATACCCTTTTTACATTTCGTGGAAACCATTTGATTAAGATCCATCAAAGTTTGGTCTATCGCCTTAAAAGGAATACAATTAAGGGTTAAAAAACAGTATATATTCAAAATAAATGTCCTTATTAAAGATAAGTCATATTATGACTTTAGATATTTCTTAGTTGTGAAAGTTTAAAAAAATTCCTGTATCAGACACATTTTGCAGATTCAAATTAAGATGATGAAATATTTGATTCAATTACATGCATGTTTAAGTTGGTACTAGTATTCATCGAGGTTAAAATCTTTAACTACATATGTAAATTTATGGAATATTGTCTACAGGCAACAGCATCTGGGAAAATGTTTGATTTTAAGATAAGATCTTATATATGTATCATAATATAGTTCAGTGAATAGAGCTATGCACAGAAAAAAAATTAACTATGGAATACTACATGTATGTTTCCATTTTCCACACATTCGAATTTCAAGAATGGAAAAAAGGTGATCAAAACATACATTTGTCTAGGTAAGATTATTACTCCATTGGTGTAGATTTTTTCAAATAAGCATTTTTAAAATAACTATTCCCTTTTTCAGGAAATGTTCCTGGATTTAATAAATTTTTACTCTTCCAAAAATACAAGGAGAAAAAAAAACAGGTAATCCAGAATACTAATACGAATACTAATACATTCTGTACAAGTTACAATCAAGTGAAAAACATGCCTTTAAATGGGAAAAGATACTGTGATCAATTTAAAGTTTTGATATTTCTTGTCTATATGAACTTTGATAAATACCTCAAGAGTAGGTTTTGAAATATGCTCCACGAAGTCATCCTCCCATTTCTTTACAATGTCAGCTGAATCAAAGGTATGGAGCCCACTTATTATTTCGCCTAAAATACATTAAGTATCTTGAGCAATATATGAAAAATCTAATTAAAGATTAATATGGCAAAGTGTCGTTTTAAATGTAAATAATTATACCTTAAAGTTATATGGACCGATTTGTGCAAAAATGAAAACAAAAAGCATTTTAAAAAATGGACTTTTTATTTATGAGAAATGGACATTTTTTTCAAAACTGAATGAATAAATCTGTATGAATAGTGTGAAATATTGATAGAAAAACATATTTTTATTTATAACTTTCCATTTTGTTATTGTTTCAAATTTTACGACACAAAGATATTTATGTACATGTATGCAGAAATATGTCAATTTATGTATGCTTGAATGTTTGACGACAGTGTGTGGAGATCATCGAAGATTTTATAGAATGTTTTTTGTATTTCCATTCCATTGGATAAAGAACTTTTCTTGATAATAACCAATATTTGCCCCCCCCCGCCCCCGCCGATCAGACTTTGACGGAGAAATATTTGATTATGTTCTCAAACAGGGAATGTATAAAAAGTGAATTTGCTTGAATGTTTTTTTTCAGGTAGTTGGATTTAAACTTCATCCTTTTGTTAGCAAATAACACAAATATGTTGAAAAAACTATTATAAACTTTTGAAATAAGTTGGAAAACAATTGTGTATTATCTGTAATTTAAAAAATTCCCCGAGAGAGAGAGAGAGGGGGGGTCCATTTCCCAATAGCCTGAACACTTAATTATCAAGATTGTTTTTATAACTCTATATTCTAATAGGATTACATGTAACGTCTTAGTGCTTTAATGTACATGTTAAAACATGAAGTCGAAAATGTGAAAAGTTTACAGAGGGACAGACAGACATCTAGATAGACGGGTGACGGACAAAATGTAATCAGAAAAGCTCACTTGATCCTTCGGCTCAGGTGAGCTAAAAATATCAGCAGTCTCTTTAAAAGTTTTCATTTCGTAAGTTCTACGCTCGATAAAATGACTTTGTCAGCAAATACAATTTATCGCTGAGTCAAATGCTGACTAACGTTTTTCATACTTATTGTTACTCCATTATTTATACATTGAATTGACGACGGATTTTTTCGTTATTTCCCTATAATGAGAAGGAGCACTCGGCGGGTGTGAGTGGCCAGCAGGGGATGCTGATTCTTCCATGGCATCTGATCCCAATTTTGATGTTTTGGGGGTCCATGTTTGCTCTGCTCCTATTTTGTAAAAGATAGTTATTCAACAAAATACCTTCATTATCAGCATACGGAGCTTATTTTTCCCAGTTGATTCGATTGCAAGTTGATTCGATTGATGAACACTTTTTAAAATGAATAAATTGTTGACAAACAAGTTAAAGAAGCAACAAGAGGCCAATGGGCCACAATGCTCACCAGAGAGGCTTTGACAATCCTGTCCTTTACCAGATTCCCCCTATAATACCTATTGTAAACCAACCCTACCTCAGAGGTCATAATTTGGACAATTTAAAATCTACCTAAATTAACCCAAAATGCTTTCACATAAGTTTCAGCTTTTCTTGTTCGGTGGTTCTTAAGAGAAGCTTTTTAAAGATGTTTTCTTATATATATATATCTATGCAAAACTTTGTTTCCCCATAATTGCCCCGCCCAACCCTCGAGCGATATAATTTAAACAATTTAATTCACACATGCTCAATAGAATGTGTGGTTTAATGAACTTGACCTTTTGCACTCAAAATAAATTGCAGTCTTCCTTATCTAATAACGCCTTAGGGGTTGGGTATTAAATGTAATTGAAAAAGCTTAACGACTTCTTGGGATGCGCGAGGAAAGTGTTAAAAAAGATTTTTTAATGAATGCATAAACTTAACCTTTGAGGTATTTTTACCTTGAATTCAATAGGGGTCTTTCTTATCCCATACGAAGTTGTTGTTTTAAAATAAACTGCAACGGCTTAACAGTTTTTCGAGATATCGCATGGAAACAAAAGTGTAACAAACAGACAGATTTATTAAAGTTAATAAACAATATGAAGCTTTTTTAATTGTTTGATTTGACCAGGAATAAAGGGGAAAAGGTTTAGAATCGGTTAAAGACTCTTCGTTGATTAATATACATCTATTGCAAAATTAAATACGAAAAGAACTGACATTTATAACATCAAAACCCCATTGAAACAATACACATTTGGCGTAAAACAAACATGGGGGATCCACTGTCGAAGTTGCAAAAAATAGAACACAAATATAGGTTAACTGTCAAATTGAAAGCTAAATTTTTCTATAGACTATTTTTTAGTATCTACAATTGATTAGTTCTAAAAGAAAATCAACTGCCAAGAGTTATATAATAATAGTAAAACTTATTCTATTCTAATGTGTTTAAAATCGCCTAATAGATTTGCAAAATACATTATTCAAATATTTCCAAAAAATACCTCTTTGGAAGCTAAAAAGTCATTTTGTATGAAAAGGAATTTTTTTCCCTATCTTTTTGGAGTACATTGATACTCTGATAAGATAGATAACTCATATAGACATCGATGTCTATTATTCCTTTGTTAATATGTCATGTTGAAGTGCCTTCTTGTCAAATTTTGCCCAGCAGGCCATGATAAAATTGTTTGTATTTTATTTGTATAAAAGTGGAATAATGATCGGGGTGGTTGGTGGGCAACACTTGGAAAACCCTTTTTACTGCAATCGAAACAAAACAAGAAGTTACGTACATTTGTAGAATCTACATTTTGTGTCTATTCTGATTGGTCAATAAAATTACCCCTATGGATCGCTTTTATAAAATCACAAAACACGGATAAAAACGGATTGATTAACCGGTTACATGTAAAAGTACCAACTCAAAAACACATTGTATGAGTACATAAAATCATTACATGAGTACATAAATGCTATCATTTACAATAATGCAGTTAAAGATAAAGAAACATTTATATATGCAGTCAGAGGGTTTATGAACCTTAAATATTGACAATATCATTTTTTTATATCACATGCATATGTTCTCTCTGATTTCACCGAATTTTTTGTGTATTGTGATACAGCATTACAACCTACATATAAAGTAAAAAATTAATACGTGTTATGAATAATTTATTAACACACCTTGCTTTTCAAGCACTAAACAAAACTTGTGAAGAAGAAGGTAAAGATCCTCTTTTCTAATGCTTAGGTTGGACTGTATGATGTTCATGTCTGTCATCAATATTTCAATCATTTCTCTCTGCAAACCCCCTTTCGGTCGATTTTTGGCCACAAAAGACTTCACACTCTTTAAAAAAATTGAATTCAAATTGAATCAATATCGGTAAAGCCATGTACGTATTGGTCACCGATATCATTGCGGTTATATGTCAGTGTATTAGTAAACGTACTTTGACATCATATTTGAAAGTATTTTTACGAAAATCTACCAAGTAAAAATTCTTCATCCAATATTTTAATTTTTACTTCTGATATCTTAAATTGAATCTAAAGAGAGAGAGAGAGAGAGAGAGAGAGAGAGAGAGAGAGAGAGAGAGAGAGAGAGAGAGAGAGAAAGCACGCGAGGCATATTACTCAGAAATAAAAACTGATTTACGTACAGAACAGTTTTTGCTAATGGCAAAGAGTATGGCGGCATGTGTAAAGAGACTGACAAAAACGTTTTCGGCAGTTTCCGAAACTGGCTGTAAATTTTCTGGATAAAATCTGTTGAAAAAATTGAAGCAATTACTATGACAATTTATTGTAAATACAAACATATAAAAATACAGGTATAAAAGTATATAAGTTAAAATGGCTATAATGAAAGAACATTTTCAAGTTTACTAAATTAGAAATTGTAAGATTAAGTTGAAATCTATGCCATTATCGTAAAGATCACACAAAGTTTACAGATCTCTACAAGTCATACATATACATTGTACACCTTTCCAGACCATTCGGTTAACATTTTACATGTAAGTATAGTCTAAAGCATAACATTTATGAAATATTTTATTTTTTGAATGCCGGTATATATTTTTTTAGTCTTTTTAATGATTTTTTAAAAAGGCTAAAATTTAATTGTCCTTTTAAAATATTATTTAAGCTATCAAAATATCAAATAAATAAATCTAAATCTATTACAGGGTTCATCGTTGGCCATATAACGTAGCGGTCTGGAAAAAGTTTATTTCTTTAGTTCCACAGACATAAATATCACTGCCATAGTTTCAAAACAGAAAAATCGTCGTCGGTAATGAATACACAAACAATAAGCTTTTATGTACGAGAAGCGCTTCATTTTATATATATATATATATATATATATATATATATATATATATATATATATATATATATATATATATATATATATATATATCCCCCCCCCCTCCCCGCAGGGGAAAAGGACCATAAGAGGTAAAAACGTGTCCAATCTAAGAAATATAAGGTATAAGTTATATATAAGTTTTGTATAAAACTGTTGATTTAGAATTCTTTGTTTTATCTATTTATTTGGTTATTGAATGAATTCGGTTTCAAATATTAATATTTCGCGTACATCTTGCGCCATTGTTTAACTAGAAATGAATTAGAACCCGGTATTTAACTGCAATATTAGACAAAGTACAAGTACATGTATATTAAAAACAGTTTGTGTTCTTTACCTTGATTTCGATATGCCAATGTTTACCTGAAAAACAAAAACAAATATTCCGTATAAGCAGATTTAAAGCGAGGATTTATAGCGAGGACTAATAATTCACGACTTTATTGAAAGAATTAAATACTTCAGTTACTTTATAGTTTATATACCTTTTTGCGTTAAAAAAATCTAAACAGATTTTCTAGCTAGTTTCAAATATAACGAGCAAACGAAAAATGAGAAAAAATCATATGCATTTTTTTTGTCAACACACTTCTGAAAGGATATAGGTACATACATTGACGTGGTCTTGATGAAGGTCTGAAATAAAAAGAACATTTCTTTTTAAATTTTAACAAAAGTGTTTAATTGTTTAAATTCAAAATGATCATTAATTCTATTGATGCACAAAATTACATCATTTTACCTGTTCCAACAGTGATCCCTTTTCTCCTGATACCAGGTAGATGTAGATAATCCTAAAAAAAATCGGAAAGTATTAACAACAAAATGCATTTATTGGCAATGGCTATACGCATGTATCCCCTAAAATTTGTTTGCCTGTAGACTCCATGTGCTAATCCAATGCTCAATCGTTATTTTTTATTTTTGTCAAAAGAGTAAACAATGATAGATTTTGTTCGGAAAAGTAAGCTAAATAAATGCATATTATAAGTTGGTAAAAATCAACCTTTACATTCTAGGAAACAACCTTAAATTAAGAACAAGGAACATGTACAATTTAAATTAAAACTTGCCTAATTGATTTTTTTTCCTAATATATTGATGTTGTATAAATAATTTAAATTCATTCGTTCTCAATCATAAAAATTCCGTGCAGTAAAAATATACATTTTTTTTTTCATTTAGCCTCTTATATTCAAGTTCTGCTGTCATTAACTTGTGCATTTTCCCGTATTTTCTATTAAGAAATGCAGAAGACAGCAGTTTTCGATGGAATTTTCTTCAGATAATTTAAAGCACTTGCGTCTACCAGAAATATTTTGAGAAATGTGATTTTGTTGCATATTTTAGACAGCTAACCTGACACTGTTTTCAGTAGAGACATTTTCACTTAAATAAATCGTTTAACGGCATTTTAACGTCATATTTTCACAAGAGACCCAAGGGCCTTATAGGTCATCTGAGTTTCATGTAACAATTTTCCAACAATTGAATTTAATTCATGTTTTAAACCAGAGGCCATAAAATTCACAATTTTGAAAGAGGCACCATTACCTATCATAATTAAACACTTAGCATGCTCACTTACTAACATAGAGGTACATGTAGATCAGAGAAACAAAGAGAAAATAATAACTAGTTTTGCATCCCATCCCAAAAACCAATGACCCGGGGACCACTTGCTTCAAAATTTTGGAAATTTGATCGTTAATTGTTGATCAATGCCAAGGAGCAGATTTCAAAGCATTAATTTTTTCAGACTTTGTAGTACATTTATTCATCAATGCCAACATTTAAGACAACAAATGTTTAAAACTCGTAGTTTTACAAAGATATTTGAATACTAACCTTCATCCTACTATTTTGCTTAAAAAAGACAAAATTTGCCAACGGTGTCAAAAAACTCTTTTTCCCGAAAGCTTCACGCAGAGTAACATAGAAATGGAATAAGAAGCACATGATGTTTTGAGATTTAAGATCTTCTTCCATAGATATTCCCCAATCTTCATGTAAATCGTTTTTTAGGAATAGCTGTACAATTGATTCTTCGTCCTATTAATAAATACATACATAATTATGTGCTTATATTTTAAAGGAAGATAATTAAACGATTAGAACATACCCAATTGTAAACCTCCTATTGTAATGATCATTCATGTTACATGTAAAAACATCTTTCCTATTCCTTTTAGATTCTGTAATCAATTTGGCCCCAACAGAATTTAGATTTCGCGGTACTCCTATAAGTATGAGGACCTGGATCGGTTAGCGTCCTTACGCTTCTAATATACCTCGGACTCTTTCATCCGAGGCCATTTTCAGTTTGTTCCGACTGGGCGATACATATCATGTGTGAAATAAACTGTAAACAAGGCATTCCCACGTGCCTATATGCTTGTATAGGGTACATGTACGTGTATAAAAGTTAAAAAAATAATAGAATCTACTCATTCTCTATTTATATACTCTATTCATAATACATTTTTGGTTATTATTTCAATTTGTCACAAGAAGATCTTTAGACATGATGCTCTCTACCAGATTCCCCCTTGTTATACCCTACCTCAAGGAGTCAAGATTTGAACATTTATAGAATCAAAACTACCCAAGGATACTTCCACATAAGTTTAAGCTTTCCTGGACCAGTGGATCTTAAGTAGAAGATTTTAAGACTTTCTATATTTTTCGATGTTAAATTTCGATTCCCTTTTATTCCCCATTCCTTATTATGTTCAAGGCTTTGAAAGTCTTTTGATTCTAGTCATCATATGAAGTATTATTAATTTTCATATTTAAATGATATAAGGAATTGTTTCCCCTTTCAATAGACTGTGGTAAAAATGTATCATTTTATAAATATTACAAAAATGCACGATGAGAAATAAATGAAGTTTTATTCCAAATGTGTACATTTTTTCAGTACAATACAATACACACAGTAATATCCTTGTGCATGTACGTACTAAAAAAGAATTTTGTATACAAATACTCTATTAATGGTAAAGAAAATTTTTATTTGCCTGATTTTTGAACAATTTTTCAAAAGCACTAGATATACTTGCCTTGCTTGTACTTTTTTTCTTGGAGCAAACTTTTTTGAAATGCACAAACTGCTATAAAATTGATGAAAATGTGTTACTTTTAAAGGATTTTCAACTGTATGAGATATTTATGCATTGCTTATTCACTTTGCCATACCAAACGTAACTTCAATGTTTACGAAGTATTGCTAATGCATAAATTCCTCACCTTTTGTTTTCCTCCTCTTTTGTACACCCATTCCAATTTGAATAAAGCCAAAGTCAAAGGAATTTTTAACTGATCTTCTTTGAACTGTGATACATGTAGTTATGAAAGAATATTACATGTTACACCGATAATTAATGAAGTGTTAGTCTGTATAAAACAGAAAAAAACCCAAAGAGAAAATAATTCATTAACAAGAGGCCCATGGGCCACTTTGTTCACCTGAGTAGCTTTGATCATGCTGTTCTTCACCTTATTTTCCCTTGTTATACCCTATGTGACACCACCCTTCTCCAAGGGTCATAATTTGGTCAATTTAAATTCTTCATTACCGAACAATGCATTCACAAAAGTTTTCTAGACCAGTAGTTCCCAAGAAGATTTTTCCTATATATTTCAATGTAAAATTTAGTTTCACTATTGAGGCGCGCCCTACCACCAGGGGTCATAATTTGAACAATCTAAAATCTATACTACCCAAGGATGCTTCCACATAAGTTTCAGCTTTTCTGGTAATGTTTTTAAAAGTTTTTTTACTACACAATTTTCTGCAAAACCTTGATTCCCTATTGTGGCCCGCCCAACCAACGGGGGTCATGATTTGTACAATGTAAAATCTACACTCCCGCAAGATGCTTCCAAATAAATTTCAGCCTTTCTTGCCTAGTGGTTCTTGAGAAGAAGATCTTTTATGACCCCTACCTTTTTTGTCTTTCCTTTATTACCCCCCCCCCCCTTGTGAGTGGACTTGGCGGCCGTTCATTTTAACAATTAAAACTCCTCTTCACCCAAGGATGCTTTGAAGCCAGTTCGGTTAAAATTGGCCCTGCGGTTCTTGAGAGGAAGTCGAAATTGTGAAAAATTTACAGACGGACAGACAGCCAGACGGACAAAATGTGATCAGAAAAGCTCAGTTGAGCCTTCGGCTCAGGAAAGTTAAAAACAGTTTGAGGAATTACCATGAAGCTAGCCTCTCCTTGAGCTGGATCTTCTATTAGTGAATCAAGCTTTTCTTTCAATTTAGAATATTCTTCTCCGTAGATAAGAAATCTATCGTCGCATTCTTCGCTTCCATCCTTTTAAAATTACAAAAAAGAAACTGTTGATAATTCATGTTATTTTCGATTTGACAAATACATGTACAACATGTACATGTACTTTGTAGATTATAGAATTATCGTCGAACACCCTATGGTATTGCTGCTGTCTTATGACAGCATTTAGTTTTACAGATTTTTTTAATTGTGGAAAGGTAGAGCTTTCGTAATAACAATTAGAAAAAAATAACGTCAGCCAAGAGAAAAATCTCAAATCAATTATGAATACCACAATTTATTAATCTTTCTTTATGGAATGAAATACATATGCATACCCCAATCGGTTCAAAATATTTTTTGTAGCTTTTGGATCGGCATATCTCTTGGAGACATTCATGGCCAAATTCGTGATAGATGTAGTCTATGACGAAGTTACTGTTCAAGAAAGAATTTGTTGGAATCACTGAATTAAGACACAGATCATGCCAAGCATGCGAGTTTTTATAGCCTTTGTAATGTTATTTTAAAAAAATACTGGAATTGAGAATATCTCTTTTATCTGAACATACTTCATTCACACATACATCTATTTAAATACATTTTTATACTTATTATTGGAATTGATCAGAAAGATAGATTAAAATTAATCAAGCCTATGGTGTATTTTACGCACGATGTCATAAAAAAGCACCTTGCTTTTGAACGACTTTGAATTATTTAACATTAGACATGCTTTTAAGGAGGCTGTCTTCGCCAGTGCTACGTGATTTTGAAATATTGAGAATATTATAAATATATCGAATAAAAATATAAATATTCAATCTTTATATTTTTTTCAATACATGTTCTGGTTAAATCAGGAAAGTTTTTCAAACACAACATAGTATCAGTAATTGCAATTGAATCACCGTTTTTGAAGTCCATAGAGAAAATGCATGTCTAACTGAATAAAGTGTTTAATTAATTGATCTTCGTTTTTTCAAATGTTAAAAAAGAATACTTTAATTCATTACATAAAGGAGTTATAAACAGTCTGTACTGTACCTTTTATTGTTTGGAGTTTATACCTAAGGGCAGATCTTTCTTAATTCAGAGAAAATATCATAGAATCAGAACTCTTTAGTGTGCAGTGAATAGAAGGTATACAAGTGTTTGTTAATCTTGTGTGAAATTAATTAGTGTATTAACCTTATTTTAAATAAATAAGAATGTGGAAATTATTTAAAGTCGTATTTATCTTAATTTATATTTTGTCCGTTTTAATTTTACAAGTGTTTCTAAAATTTTACCTTGATTGAGGTAAGTGATTCTGAAAAATCTCTGTAGCCCTCTCCAAAATCTCTTTTCCATCAACGGTTTGCTTTAAAACAACTTCTTTATATAATAGTTTTGCCACAAAAGTTAACCCTATCCTTGTCTTTGCTAGGCAAATTATTCTTTCAATTTCATGTAACGAGTCAGATAATAGTTTTTTTGATTCTTCTAGGTATCGTGTCCTTAGTGTATCTGACCCTACGGATTCATTTGCCAGTTCCCAGTCCTGAAAGAAAATGTCTTTTTAAACTGTAAACTTTTTAAATTTTTTTTAATTTTTCAACAAAAATTATAACAATGTCATACGATGATCTTCTTACGTGGTTCTTGTCGTATTATATGTATACTCACTTCAAAACAGAAAACCATAATTGTAAAGAAATCCAGCAATCCACCTTTCTCACTTTTGAATACACGTTTTGCTGTTGCTAAATATTCTTGAAAATCACTCACTACTCTCTGTGAACTAAAATGGAAATGAATTTTCAGGTTGCCGTACAATTTGAAGTTCTATATGAAATTGTTGACAAAATAATTGTGGGTTCAACGTGAATTATATAGGGACTCAATGTTATACTCAAAATGACATGCAATCAGCAGTGCATTTTAATTTAAGGGATATTTCCGTTATGGATATTAAAAAAACTTAATCAAGATTAATTCTTGCAAAATTTGAGAAGGAATCTCAAAATAGTAAAATACCAACTAAGTTCAGAGAATTTTGAAATGTTTTATGTAATCTTTCGAAATTCTTGTACTAAGTTGGCATTTTAGTCACTTTGACATTCAAAACCTCGACAATTATTTAAAAATGTTAATAAACATAAGTTGCACATTGTGCAGTGCAGTTAAGTTGAAAAATGAAAATACAGGCGATATTTTTAGATAAATGAGGCCCATGGGCCTTATAACTCATCTGAGCATCATGCAAGAAATTTGAAATTACTGAACTTTTTTAAATTAGACGCCATGAAATTCACAATTTTGAAAGAGGCGCCATTGCTCATCATAACTATGCACTAAGCAATTGCTTAGTTTGGTTACTTAATATCCATAAGCAGGAATGGGGAACAAAAATGCAATTCGACTAATCAGTAATATTCAGCAATGATCAGTAGTGGCCCTAACCTTAGGTCCATTTCACAATTTTGAGAAAGGCATCCTTGCTTATCAAAAATGTTGGATTGATACCAAGGAGTATATTTCCAACAATTAATTAATTTTTACAGTGTATGAAGAGTCTACTAAATTAGTCGCCGACATTGGTAAAGGTTTGGAACCTCTGTGGTTTACAGTTTTAAGGGAGTGGCGATAATAAGCTTTTATTGCGAAAGGGGTCATTACTCCTTGAATGGTCAAAGTTCTTATACGCGGGGTCCACTGCGAAAATCTTTTTTCGGCGTAAATTTCCTTGGACTATAAATTTTTTCGATAAATTTTAAAACTCAAAATAATACGGCGTAAAAATAATAAAAAAATAAAAGACGAAACAGAAGAAAATAGATAGAATTTTCAACACAATGTGAAAAGCCCTTATTAGACCATGCAACCTTACTGTAGCCTCACTGTACTGAGTGGTTTTAATGGTCTATCAAACATTATGAATAATGTTTTGATCAATAATGAAATGAACTTTTCACCTGCATAAAATGTGTCAAAATTTACTATGATGTCAAAATAACAACTTATTAAATCTAGCTAAAGATAAGGAAAAGATTGCAAGGGTCCGTAAAAAATACGATCTATGAATTTTTCTCATTTTTAAACATAATTCAATTTACGTTAATGATATCATAATATGAGAATGTCAAACATGGTCATCATAATCATAAGAATATTATGCTTGCCATGATAACCATCGCATTCTCATTTTTGACATCTATGATGTGCATTTTATCAATTTGACATTCACGCATAAAAAAAGAAATGTCCAATGAATTTTCCCAAAACTAGTATATGTTGTACTAATTATTATAAGTGACTTATGGTTAAAATTTAAAGGAAGGTTATCAAATCTTTATTTTTACGCTACATGCATTTTCCCCTGTTGGTCAAATACATGCACATATTTTGTTGTGGGTTTTCAGGCTTTAGTTTTGCTGAGTTTATAACTTTGAAACACTTTGAAGTGTAAATAATTTAATTTTTATATATTATATGTGAGTTAATACTTTCTACATTTTAATCTGTAAAATTTACGCTTTATTCTGCAAGTTTTACACTTTTATCTGTAAAATTTACCCCTTAATCTGTATCTTTTTACACTTTAATCTGTAACTTTTACACTTTACTGTGTAAATTTTACACTTTAAAGTGTTAATTTACAGATTAAAGTGTAACTTTTAGAGATTAAAGTGTAACTTTAGAGTTTAGAGTGTAAAAATTACGCTTTCCTTCCGTAATACTGTAAAATTGAAGAAACTTAAATTGTAAACAAAACTGTCTCAAATGTATTTGTGCTTGCAATATATATTTCTCCTTTTTAGAGATTCATATAGCATTGGTTTCCAAACTTTATTATTGTAAGCTAATTTTGATAAGAAAAAGATTTCATACTCAATTCTCAGTAGGCGCTGTAAAAGGAATGTCCTAAAAATAGAACTATGCTGCGTCTTCTCATCAGTTAGAGACAATAAATTGTACTGGATTGTGAATGCTTCATCTGTTTCACTTGATATAACATACGACATCAATTTCTGTATAACTTCTTGGGATAGGGCTTGACCTCCAAAGAAGCAAAGCTGGGAAATCATAGCCATAAAAAAGCTATGGCAACATTTCCAAAATTCCAGGAATTGAATCTTTTTATTTCTGCAACGAAATATTAAAGATGCATGTGATTTTACTACATGGGGAGTTCAAGAGCATAGATGGCTTTAGTGCTCAAAATAATAAGCAGATTATTTATTTAAAGAAAGCTTGAAATGAAATAAAGTTCGGATATGAAACAAATTTACCTGTCAGCGTCAAAAGAATCGGGATCAAATTTATCTGGAAATTCTGACTGACAAACTGGGCAAATGTTTGCTTCAACATGAGGTATCTCTTTGAAGCAATTGGTACATATCACGTGATTGCAAGGCAATTTCACAGGAATTTCTATTTCTTTTTCACAATGTGCGCACTTTTTTTGAGTTCTAAAAAGAAAAATAAACATTTTGGTAAGATTAAAGAATATAGAAGACCAATACAAAGAACTTTCTTTGAGATCGGGGAGGGCGGTAACCGACAAGTCATTAGAACATTGCATGCTAAGAAAAATTCCATGTATAGTGAATAGGTTAATCAAAGATGCTTATTAAGTTTTAATATTGAAAGGAAGGTATGGTTAATTTTTTTTTAATTTAAAACATTTAAATACTTACCCAAAAAGATCAACTGATCTTGCTGTTAAACTTGAATGGATAAAAGTTTCTACATCTTCAAACGATTCTGCAGTTTTCAAGTCAGCTTTGTCACCCAGTAACTACAATATTAATTAGTTTTCATGATATAGTAAGTTATTTATTAATATGAAAAAAATTGTAAAAATAAAAATTCTTAAAATCCTGTTCTACCAAAAATTATGTTTTCTAACACTAAAATTGCATTTTTTTTTAAACACAGTAGGTACCTGAAGGTAACTGTGCCCTTATATTTATACAAATGAAGGATATGGAGATAACGAACATAATTCAATCTCAAAGTCCATAAAAAAAATACAAAATAGGAGCAGAGCAAACACTGACTCCCGAAACATCGGAGGTGGGATCAGGTGCCATGGAGGAGTGAGCATCCCCTGCTGACCGGTCACACCCGCCGTGTGCTCCTTGTCATGATCAGGAAACATCTTTTATCCACTATCATAAAAGATTACTGTATATTCCTAAAACAATACGCGAGGAATTAATTATCGCGTAATTCCGCGAGAAGCACCACTCACGAATTAATATAACCCACTTTTATTTTTATGGTGCTGGAATCTATGTAAAAGCTCTTGATCAAATGTCCATTCGGAAATTATCATTTTTGCGATTTAAAGTTAAAAGGTTCTTTCACGATAACAAGTACTCGCCAAAAATAAGGAATCTACAGTATTCAATGTTAAATGTAAATTTATTTCAATATCGACCATGTACTATCTAAGTAAAAAATGATGGATATTTTTCTTTAATAAAAGTAATTTTCAAAGAAGTATTTTGTCAAAAATCAGTTTAAATTAAATTATAAAGTGATACATGTATACTGCAATTACAACGTTAACAAAAATTAATATTATTGAGATAATATACATTTCTGAATTTGAAAAACATAACCTACTCGTGTAATTAATTTCGTACTAAGATAAAGCCATTTAATCTTTTTTATTTTATATTTATAAAAAAAAATTATGTAACAATTAATCCACTAAAATACAAAAAATAAAAAGAAACCAACAGGATTTTTTTTAAGGAATTGAAAAAAAAACTTGTTTATATTATCTATAAAATGCTCTTTATAATGCATAGCTCTTACCATCCACAATGCCATGCAGTTTTCAGCTTGATCTTCATGTTTTTCACAAATGTGGTTCACAAACAATTTAACCACAAGAATTCTTGTCCATCTATGTCTGTCAAAAATGAATAATGTGGGTGTGGATATGAAAGTGTGCCGTAAAGGTTTTAAACTCATGCAGTTCGGGATTTATAAGCATAATCCAATAATAAGAAGTACCGGTAATTCACTCATATATTAAATTCATTGAATGAAACAATTCTCTCAATAGCTTGGTATATTTAAGAATGACTCTAATTCTTGGCCAAATTGTCGAGTATAATCTGGTTTGGGTCAGTTTACGCTTTTTTATAATCCGCTTCGCGGATGGGTTATAATTTAATTTTAAATAATTGAATCACTTTGGATGTAAAATTGTGTTGCTTTTTACAAGTTCAAATTTACTGCACAATAATACAACCGTAGTAACGGTGATGTGAAGCGAGGGGAGGTAATAACTGATACATAAATCTAGCAGCCATGATGTGTGTTTACATTAGGTAAGATCGAATAAGTGTTTGAAGTTAAAGATACAGTTATTAAATCTTGAATTTTCCATGGATTCCGAGGACTGGAAATGAGGGGATTGCATGGATAAGATGATTAAGCTGGTCGTCAAGGGGGTGCGTCCCCATACAAAACCAGATTTTACAAAATATTTTGCGTTCCTTTTTGAAAATCAGCTAATGAGAGGCGTGAATATAAACAAAATTAAATTATTTACATGTATCTCGCACAAATAACCAAAATTTAAAAAGTGGTTGCACTGTCATGTCATGACTCTGATACAAATGGATCTCAAAAGAGTACATGTAAAGGTATCACTAGTTAATTTTTTAACAAATGTCAATTTGCAAATACATGTATATTTAAAAAGACCAGAGTTTTCAATCTTTGGCAAAATCTTAACATAATACATATATGACAAACATCTTTCGCAAGGGGAATTTCTTCCCCTCGTTTACAATCAACGGTCAGTATTTTTACAAAGCCGTTTATTACGAGATAAAAGAAATTTAAGTAACAAGAGGCACATGGGCCTTATAGGTCACCTGAGCATTATGAAACAACTTTCAAGTTATTGAATTTGATTCCTGTTTTAAGCCAGATGCTATGGCATTCACAATTTTGAAAGAGGCACCATTGATCATCATAATTATGTATGTATTTATATGTAATTAAATATGCATGGATCATTTGATTGTCCGCATCACAGAGTCGCGATGCGAAACAACAAATCAAAGTTCACATTACGTATGCATGTTCGACATTGCCAAAACATGAAAAACTCATTCCGTAGTTAACACAGCTTATAAATCCAATCACCGGTGCATTTTGCAGTTAGAAAGAGGTACTCCTTCATAATATATGACGGATGTTAGTGACCTGTAGGAATTGATATTTTACGGCGATATTTTAGCTAGTTTGCCCACGGGTGATAAAAAAAGACAGATCACCAGTGGGTTTCCAACGATGTAGGCAGGGTAGGGAAACCAAAAATATATTTCAACTAATCAATAATATTCAGCAATAATCAGTAGTGCCCTTACTACACATAAACCCCTGACCCTTGGGGCTAGATACACACTGCACAATTTTTAAAAAGACATCCTTGCTTTTCAAGAATATTTGATTAATACCAAGGAGCAGAATTCAAACAATTTATTCATTTTCAGCATATAAGTACAGCCCCCCCCCCTCTTTGGTACCCCTGACCCTGAAGCCTTGAAATTTACAATTCTACAAGATTAGGGCATTGCTCATCATAACTATACTGTATATAGGTAGTTCATCTGCTTCATAACCAGAGACAGAGAAGAAAATTTTCAAAGATTTAATGTATTTTCACTGTAAAATCAATAGAGCTAGAACACCAGAACCCCTGACCCTGGGGCCATAAAATTCACAATTTTGGAAGAGGCATTCTTGCTCATAATAACTATGTACTTAGTTAGTTTATCTCATTCCTAGGAGCAGAGAAGAAATTTTTTCAAATAATTTATGTATTTTCAATATATAATCAAAAGAACACTCCCCTAATACCAGAACCCCAGACCCTGGGGCCATAAAATTCAAAATTTTGGTAGAGGCGTTCTTGCTCATCATAACTCTGCATTTAGTTAGTTTATTTAATTCCTTCGAGCATAGAAGAAGATTCTCAAATAATTCATGTTTTGTCACTATATAATCTATAGAGCCCCACCCTTACCAGAACCCCTGACCCTGGGGCCATAAAGTTCACGATTTTGGTAGAGGCACTCTTGCTTAACATAACGATACACTTAGTTAGTTTATTTTTACCTAGGGGCAGAGAAGAAGATTTTCAAGGAATTCATGTATTTTCACTATATAATCAATAGAGCCCCACCCTAACACCAGGACCCTGACCCTGGGGTCATTAATTTCACAATTTTGGTAGAAGTGTTCTTGCTCATCATAACTATGCACTAAGTTTATTTAGTACCCAGGAGCAGAGAAGAAGATTTTTAAGGAATTCATGTATTTTCACTATATAATCAATAAAGCCCCGCCCTAAGACCAGAACCCCTGACCCTCGGGCCATACAATTCACAATTCTTGCTCATCATAACTATGTACTTAGTTGATTTTTTAAGACCCAGGAGCAGAGAAGATTTTCAAAGAAATAATGCATTTTCACTATATACTTATTTAGCCCCGCCCTAGCAATATAACCCCTGATCCCAAGGCCATAAATTTCACAATTGTGGTAGAGGACTCAATGCTAATTACAATCACGCAAACAGTTTGACTGCTTGATGTCCATGAGTAAAGAAGAACATTTTTGGAGATTGAATTAATTTTAGTGGTTTTGTCCCCACCCCTCAGGCCCCAGGGGGGCAGAGATCATGAAATTCACAATTTTTGTTCTCCTTCACCATAGATGCTTTGTGCCAAATTTGGTTGAAATTGGTTTAGTGGTTGCATAGAAGAAGCTGAAAATGTTCAAATGTTAAGGCGCGAAGGACGACGCACGAGGACGGGCGCAAACGGATAGCAATAGGTCACTTGAGTTTACTTTACTCAGGTGACCAAAAAATTGAAGCGAACACAAAAATCAAACCTTTCTATATCAAATGTGTAGCCAAAATGAAATTGTTAAGAATACAAGGAAAAGTTAATATACCTTACAAAAGGAGAAAACACTAGTACATGAACAGATATTTGTTTTGTAAATATTTTGACACGAATATAGCAGCTGCTTAAAGCTGAACACTACTCATAAATAGGCACTGTCAGACGGGTATATAAACCGTTCGCTTTCGTTACACCCGATTGCACACTCGAAACTCATGGCCGACATGTAGTACTCCTATCGTGGTCTTAGATTTTTTGTGTTTATTTCTTGTTTTCATGTGCATTTTCTGTTTGTAAATAATGTATTGACCTGTATTTTCCATGATACTTTTGTCCTGTTTTGGAAAAAATACGTAAAATTTGATAATTTCATCGATATTGAGTAGCACGCTTTGAAAGATGTACGTCTGCACTCGTCGGATCTCTATAGTAAAATACATTGAACTGACTAGCGATCTGCTCCTTATATACGAGTTGTAGGGAGAGCGTTGAAGAACGAGAAATATGGCGGACTATGCCTATTTACGAGTAGTGTTCAGCTTTAAAATAGATAAGCTAAAAAAGTCTTAACAAAATGATAAACGTGAAAAAAGTTTAATACCAAATTTTACATTCTTTATTTCTCTCTTTCAAATAATGTCGTTTCTTTCATTATATTATTATACCATTATATGAATTGTAAGTTTTACTTAAAAATTTAAGTATATTTGAATGCACTTGTTATAAAAAAATCATTTTGCTTGATTAACCTTAGATATATTTAGCGTTGCAAATTTTTAGAAGCAAATTCAAGATAATTTTTGGAAATGAAAACATTTTATTTATTCTCAATAGAAAAAGCGAGCGGGAAAAATCTGGTTTAGTTTGTTCATATAATGTTGCTAATAACCGAAAAATATTTGTAGAAAGTTTTTCAAGAGATTGATTGATAAATTGCATATTTTTTACCGTCCCTCTCGAGAATTTTTCACTCATATAGAGACGCCACCACTTGCCGGTGGAGAGCTGCAAATTCTGTCCTTTACTCGGCACTCAGGGACATTGAGCAGGTAGGGATCTTTTTCGTGCCAGCACCTACTGCGACACGGGACCTAGGTTTATACGGTCTTATCCGAAGGACCAGTCTCCACGTCCCACAGTGGCATTTTCAAGAGAATCACAGGGAAATATTCGAATTGTAAGCCTACTTTGTTCTTTAGATAGGTCAATATGTAACAAACAAAGTCATTCATTCACAAATAATATATGTCCATCTTAGGAAGTTGTAAATTGTTTAGCAAATAATGAATACATTTTGTATATAGAAATGCACATCAAAACATGATTGCAAAAGAAAACTATCATTTAGAAATGCATTGTAGGTAAAAGAACCGAAATTAAGAAAGCCAATGCATTTCCTAATTCATTTACTTTACCTCAGTTCTTCCAGTTTTGGGGGGTAATTAAAACCAATTCGATAAACGTTCATCTCTTCAAAAAAGTGCAAAATTTTTTCGGTAACAGGTTTATAGGAGGCGATTTGATCCAACCATTCCATTCTTTTAACTCTGTTTGAGAAAACGTATGACGTAGGTTCTAAATTTTCCAGAAGAAGGAGAAGACCAACTACATCACATCCCTTGAAATAAATAAATTGAAATTATCCTACTGCCTTAAATAAAATAGCTTTTACTTTTCTTTTGTTAATTATGTAAACTCTCATGATATCATAGTAAAGTTAACCAATCAAAACAAATCAGTCTGAAGTATGTTTACTTGAAAATGAATAATAGTTCCTGGTTTTGTAAGAGTCTTTATTTAAGAAATAATCAGCAACGTTTTAAAGTTCTTCGGGAAATGAATTTTTAGTTGGTCGCGTGATCAAATCCTGATCATGTACCAACTAAAAGTTCATTTCCCAGAGAACTTTTTAACATTGTTGTTTATTACTTATATTTACACTTGAGACAGTATTCCAAATAATACTGTATTTTTCACAGGAACTGGTCGCCGTATTGCTACAGTATATATTGTGACACGCAATGATCTATGGGGCCTAGAAGTTGTTTGGTTTAAAAGTTCGTTCTGTTCCAATATTTGAATATTTACAATGATTTTCAAAGTTCAGCAGTCCAGTTTAAGAATTTTGTGTTTATAGATAATACACTTTTAGATAAATGATCCCCACTGAGAATTATTTTACTATTTCATGAGTTTTTAATATATATGAAGTCAAAAGCGGTGATATTCCCTGTTTCAGTTAACAAAACTTCAAAAGAATTTCAGGTTTAAAGGTTAAGTCCGATTTTAGGCTGTAATTATTGTATTTAAAACATTCTTCACAAAAAAGGAATATCTATTGAACATCTGTAGAATGAAAATATCTATATGTGTCAGCTATTTTACATTTTTCGTCGCTTTAAATTGGTAGTTCTGAAAACAGACAGAAATATATGTAAACAAGATATCACCTCGTCGAACGATTCGGTCGCGCTATTACCTCTGACCCCTAAATAAAGTTCACACAGAATTGAACATATTTTCTCTTCAATAGGTTCATCTAAGAAAGAATACTGCAAATGTAAATATAAATATCGTCTGATTATAATTAGGAGAGTATTTTTATTAATCAATCATAAATTTGTATATCAATTTAGAGGAATGTGTTCTTCTTTTATATAGATGGGAGGTAAATCAATGTTATTTTTTTATCAGACATATATGAATATTTTCTACTGAAATATCACAAATGATTTAAGCTTTAAAGTTCGCATATCATTTTCAGCAGTAAGATACGCAGGAAAAATAATCGGTCATTTTAAAAATGATGAAGGTTTTTGGACCTTAATTCTTGAATTTTGACAAAAAGAGGAATTTGAAAGAGTATTTATACAGCTTTCGCGTGCAACTATTCACAATCCTAGGTTTAAAATTCCCTTTAATTTACATTGAAAAAATATAATTACAAAATATAAATATCTTTTTGCTTTCAATTACAGTATCAAAATTAAAATGGGTATTTCTAGCGTTTCAGATCTGTAAGTGTACAAAATCACATCTACGAATGTTATGATGGGTTTATTGAAGTTGATGGGTACTAAATTTTTCAATAAAATTTAATAATTCCAATTTTGTGTGAAATTTTTTTCCCTACTTGTCATTATCCATAATTACTATTGTCATGGGGAGGATGGGGGGTGTTGATATTCATTGCTCGTATTTTGCTTCTTTCTTAGCATAATCTTATACGTTTTGCGAACTTAGCGTTCACAATATGTCTTGATATTTTAAAATGTTAAATTGTTTACAATTTTCTTTTTTTTTAAATATAGACTATTTGTTGTATGTAGCTACAAAGGTTGATCCTAAAATAATTTCAGAGTGTCCATATCTTTTATATTTGACGTTATATTTTCAAAATACAATATACCAAAGTATACACTATTACATGTGTAAATCGTATTAACATTGATATTTTTGGGTTGTTTTTATTCAAATAACAAAATAATCTATTTTAAAGATGTTTAAAAATTGAAATATATTGGGGAGGGGTCTCCACGTCACAACTTAATTCAACGGTTTAATGATATTTTTATGAAGAAAAAGACAAACACATCAAAAAAGAATATAAAACGCCTAATCGCCAAAAAATTCAAGAAAAAAAAATTACGACATTTCTAACAATCAGTTAAAAATCAAATGCCATCATTGCTTTTTTTATTATTAAAATTAAGTTTTAATCTGGTGAACCTGAACAAAAGGAAATGGAGGAGGGGGATGCCGCAACATTTTGCATGTGTACTTCAAAATTAAACTACCAGTGGAGACAGAAATGTTGATTTATAACTCTTGCGGTAACAAGAATGCAAGTTTTTTTTTTATATAGATGGTTTCGTCATTTTTGGGAAGAATGATGGTTTATTGAATGATAAGCAGATGACAAGAAAACCAAAAGATGAGAGGTCGAACATTAAAGGTTAATCCAATGCCTTATGTTGTCGAAAGACATGCTGTTATTTGTTATGTAAGGGAAAGGAGAACTTTGTCTTATGGTATTTTGCATCTGATTCATAAATCTTTTTTTAACATTAAGAAACTTTTTAATATCTGACAGCGTGTATTCAGTGTATGACGTAGTTTAGATGTGGCGACAGCAAAATTGGAACATTGTATATAAACAATATTTTTAAAAGTATTAATGATGTTAAATGGAGATTTTCAGATCTGATTTGAAATATTTAGCTTTCATCATTTATAATTGTGTTGTTTAACGTTGACTGTAAAAATTCAATCGAAGTTGTGATATTATTTTTTGATCAGCCCTGGTAGGCATTAAAGGTTATTATTATTTACCATTTCTTCTATTTTGATGTCTTCACTTGTGTCCTTTTCTTTACATTTACATAGTTCAGAGCAGACATTTGGCCAAATAATCACAATTTCCTTGAAATTGAGAAGACGCTGAGCCAGTTCGTTGAATCCAACATGCACGGAAACAAAGTATGCAATTAAATTTGTTTTATGTTCATAAGATTTCATTGCAGCGTCACTTGCAAAGATTATTTCGTCGAACACAATCTGAAAGAAAATTATTTTATATGTTGAGCAATCGTGAAAATAGTTAGAACTTTTTTACCTACTCTCTATATAGAGTGACAAATATTTCCATGCGATTCGTATTACTCTTAATTTGTAGCTCATGGCAACACTGCTCCATTGAAAGATTCAAGCTCCGTTTTTTACTGAGAAATGTATGAAAAAAAAACATTATCACTTCTTTTTATTAAAATAACAAAACATTAATTAAAAATTGTTTTCACAGCATATTTTTACGCTGCTACAAATTATGATTTCTGTGGGTGTTTTTTTTTTAGAAGACAGCTTATTTTTTTCCCCTTATCAAGTTTGGCGATTGATTGTTATGAATTACAATTCTATGTCTATAAACAAAAAGCAATTCTCAAATTCTGTCATCTTCTATTTTGTCCTTCCTGATAACAATAATGCTAAGTCTGACTGTGTGATAAACAAGTAATTATAGTAAAATACTACTGTTACGTTAAACAATATAATTACAATATAAGCACACCTTGTGTTCTTCATAATTTGAGACTGGGTAAACAATGTGAACGAAGTCATGAGTGTACGCCTCTATAAATGTTCTTGGTTGGACTGACATCAAGGAATTCATCAAAACATGTCCAATAGGTTTACTTCCAATAACCTTGGAGCACCAGTTTATAAGTCCTATTTTAGAAAAAAGAACATTGTGTAATGACTTCTATTTCCACAAAAGAGTAAAATTTCTACGTGCTCTCTTTTGAAAAAGCGGACAAATGTGCAAATTATAATTACTTGGGGTTTCTGCGACAAATATGACATAAACATGTAAACAATATGTTTCATGTCGATAACAAATTCTAGTCTCCCGTGTAGTCTCTACGTGATCACTTATTTACTCTAATATTGTAAATTCTTGTCTCCATGACTTTATCTAACGATAATTGTAACTCTTCTTTATCAAAATGATACCATATTAAACTAGTACTGTGTACAATAAGCCCTTTAACTAAAGAAAAAATACTTTAAGCATGTTGTGTCATTATTTTATATTGCATTCTAGGCAAGAATTGAGAATTGATCATGTTTTGCTCATTTAATCTAGACAATTCTTTTATATACACTGTATATTACATTCATTTTCGTATTCTCATTCACCTGATCACCTGTTGAAAAAAAAAAAAAAAATATATATATATATATATATATATATATATATATATATATATATATATATATATATATATATATATACCGTATAAGTGGAAATTTTAGCGAGACGCAAATTTAGCGATTTCACCCTAAAAATTGGTTATTTATTTTTAGCGAGAGGTAATTTTAGCGATTTCAAAATGCTTACTAAAAAAGCTATTACAAATATAATGCAATTAATTTTTAGCGATATTCAATTTTAGCGATCTCGGGACCCTCGCTAATAATGCCAAAATTAAATCCTCGCTAAAAATTCTACTTATACGGTATTGAATGATGCAATTTAGCAAAGGGGGGGGGACTCTCATTTGCATTACTTATTACGAGATTTAATACTATAAGAAACCACTCATCAGGAAAAGGCACTTATCTGGATTTTTTTTTCATATAATACTATCGTGATTAAATGAAAGGAAACAATACACATCATTCGCAGTTATGATAAGGATGTCCGAAGGCTTAGTTTGCCTTAAAAATATACATTTTATTTTGAGCTAGATTTTAATTTTGATATGTAATCCTTGTTTGAAATTGCAGTCAACTTAATATAATAGTTTAATAAGTTTTTTAAAAGCATTTTTGTGATGTCTAATGACTGTGTTGATCACGTGACGGAGATGTATGATATTTATGAAATAAGGTATCATTTTTTGAGTTTTATTGAGATGTAAAACGGGTTGGTCAAGTGATTAAATCCCATAAAGCCCGAAGGGCTTTATGGAAGATTTGATCGTGTGCCAACCCGTTTTACATCTCAATAAAACTCAAAAAATGATACCTTATTACTTACATTTACATTTGTGACTTATTCATACTTTAAATTTGCATTATTGTTACTTTTAACGTGCGAAATGCATTATTTTTCAAACCCAACAGCATGTATGTAATCCACTAAACGCGCGTCGACCCTTTATGACGTCACAAAGAAATTACGTCGAACGTTTATCCAAACGCAAATATATGACCTGTTGACCCCGTACCTGTATTTATTTAAGAAATAAACAACGTTATTTAGTGAACATGGCGTTATGAATACCAATTGCTCTGCTGGCATATTCCATGATGCGCGCTAGCGCATTATGGAAAATATGCCAGCAGAGCTATTGCTATTCATTACGCCATGTTCACTAAATAATCGTTGTTTATTACTTATATTTGCATTCTTTGATGTTGTCAAGAATATCAGAGGAAATCCTGACTTACATAAGGACTCAGCTTCTTCTGTCTTCAGTAAAGAAAACCATACGGCTTTAAAATCAGTACACCTGATCAATACTCATTTTCTCTAATAAATCTCTAATAAATCACAATTAATAAAGTATTTCCCTCTCAAACACAGTTATCTAGATAAAGCAGCGCCGTCATCACATTCTCTTAATTTTTGTTTTGATGCAGTCGTGACGTCATCGATCAACGTTATTGAAATCCTCTGACAAAAATCAATAATTTAACACTATGACAAAAATGAGAATGCTTTTCTAATGATTATTACTCCAGTATGCTTTTCTGTGATTTTTTAGGGGTACTTTTCCTATTTATTTTTTCTTGAAATAGATAAAGATCTACTAGTTAAAGAAATTTTCTCTTTCTGAATGTTATTATCCAAGTGTGAAGATTTATCGTTCTTTTTACAAGTATGCATGATACGAAAAAATAAAAAGTTCTATTCAATTTTTAAAAAGTTTTATATTACAATTTGCAAATGTAAATATTCCTAATTGTTACACAAAATTTTTTCGGCACACGTGCAAAACAAAAATATTGTGCAAAGTTTGTAACATAGATCAATTCATCGTGATCTCTGGTACATAGAAAGTGCTGGGGGCAGTATTATGTTTTACTCGTTAAGAAAATATTTTACGAGAAATTCAACTTACTAACATAAGAAGGGGTATTTTCCACTCTTTATCGCGATTTATACAAAATTGGATAAACTATACACAATCCCCTAGCAAAATTCAGTTTGAGGACATACTTCTCTTGTAGATTCACTCAGAATATCTTCAATTTATCCTTGTTTTTCACTTGTGCCAGTCCAATATAAATACGATTCATAAATTCTAACTGTGTCTCCGGACATGTAGGGGGAGCCTTTCACAATTAACTTTTTTGCTTTAATTTGAATATGTGCATACCAGAAAAACGAAAAGAATAGACATATTTAAATTTCAAATGTTCAACAAAATAATAGCACACTCAAGCTAAAAAAAACCCAATCCTAACACTTGAATTAAACAAAAAGTCCCCAAAATAAATCTACATGCCATGTAAAAATTATGACACTTTCTCCGTCATGTCAGCTTAAGTATGCAGTGACTTGACGTCATATTCTTTTATGACGTCATATCTAGGTAGTTCAGAAAAGTTAGTACAGTTTGAACAGTTAGATATTTGATGGGCAGCCTTATCCTAGCTGCGTTATTACAAAAAGTCATATTGCAACAATCCTGGAAAAAGTCACTACATTTCAATCACAATTTAGGTCACACAAGCTTTCTTATTATGGGAAGTTTTAAAATCTGGGGGAGACTTCGAAGGAGTGTGAAGCATTGAATGTAACATCATTTTCTAAGAGTTTTTTACCCTCAAGTTCAAAACTATAAAACATAGGCCTAGTACTCTTGAACTGTCAATATACCAAGAATTTTGACAAAATTATTTTTTTATTATTTTTTATCATTTAAAAATGTCTAAAAATATTTCTTTCTAATACTATTACTCAGTAACTTTTCATTGTATTGCATTGTACTGTCATTTGCATTATGAGTTTACAGTAATGAATACCAGCTGCAGTATCCGTTTTCAGAAACTCCCAGTTTATAAAGTTTGTTGTTACGTCAGCACTATTGTTGCTTCACAGAAGAACGTTTCCAATTTTAGAAACAGCAGATTTATGATTTTTTTAATAGAAACATCCAGTCTATAACACTTTTTATACTTGATTATGGGATCTAGTTTGAGCAAATTAGATAGTTGGAACAATTAAGAAAAATGATAAAACTCTTTATGAAAAAGTGGCAATGAGTTTGTCAAAATTTTGATATGCTTTTTATTCCCAGTTATTTTAGAAGATAACAAAAAGTCATGGAAAATAAATAATTAAAATTATAAAAATTAATTTTCCTACAGCTTAATTGATGATCATAATTCCATATCAAAAAACAAAAATAATGTAGTAATCTTCTTCGAGATAATTTTTTATACAAGATTTGTTTACATTGCACAAGACATCCATTTAATATGAATCATTATAAACTTATCAAAATCATTGAGATCACTATCTCATACCTGAGTCTTGGTTTTTGTGATACATACCTGCGTCTCCTTCCTCTTGAGTTATACGCAGTGTTTTTGATATAATGTCATAAATAATCCAAAAGAATGGCATCTTAGATCCAAATGAATGTCCTCCGAATCCAATTCCATTAACAGCATATGTTGAAACGGATTCCAACATCAAAGACTTCAAGCTTTTAACGATGCCCGTAGCTTTGAGATTATTTAACAGGCTCATATACAACTGTTGTTTCCAAGAATCAACATCACATTCCTCCAAAATATCGAGATTTCTGTTCGTGTCTATTTGTGCTATTATTCCTGCTAGTATCGGCGACAGCTTATCGGCTATGCATTGTGTGATTGCCCTTCTGAAAATTGAATTATTTATTTTTCTTTAATTGGATGTGAAAATCTCTGTGTTTCTGTCTGTTTGTGAGTGTATATTTGTATGAGAGAGAGAGAGAGAGAGTAAAGGGGGCGTCGTACCTAAACGTTCCCACGCGATTGATAATGTTAAGAGAAGATGCCTCAGTTGCAATCCATGCATGGTCTTGCTTTGTTTGGTATCCATAGTCCTTCAGAATAGCCGTTAAGTGTATACAGATACCGGAGATGAAAGACATTTCATCTAAATGTTAAACATTCATTATTAGTATGCAATGCGCATACTCCACGAAAAAATAAGTTAAATGCTTAGCATTGTTTACTTCATCAATATCTATCCTTTAGTTAAAAATCAAAGCTGTTTAGAAATAAATAGACTGGAGTGTAACTGCATTACCATGCAATGTTATAAGAGAGTAATTGATTTCGTGATTAAAAAACATCCCTAATTATGTGACAACAAATTTATTCTGACTTTTTTCTACTGCTACTTTATATGCAATGTTTTATTGTTGATCTGTGCTTATATATGACACTAACTGACCGTCACACACACATATAAATCCTCATACATATTCAGTCAACCCACCAAACCCAACCTAACCGATCTCTCTCCTAACAACACACAAATAAACACATAACACAAAAATCCTAACCCTCCTACACAAACCTAGCCACTCACTCACTCTCCTTCACCCTCATACACACATACCCACTCAATTAGATTAAAAGGAAACACAGTGACTCTACCATCTTTGTATCTTTTATGCAGCCATTTTATCAAAATGGGTATACGTTTGGTTGGTCTCTCTATGTCTTCATCTATTAGCATTTTTATGGCCGAATGAACACACAACTTGACAATCGCCTGCGCGTTAAATCGTCGTCTGTTAGCAACTTGTTCAACGTTCTCAGATATTTTAACGTCGCCCTCCATTTCTGAATAATTTTCTTGGTCCTTATTCTCTGGTTCATCTTCGCGTCCAGTAACTGATGGACCAGATCGTACACCATTCTCTAGGACAGTGTCGATCTTTTGTCCAACAAGTTCCCTTATTTGCGGACATTCATGACCGGGTGACCTTAGCTCATCAATATGGATCGACGTCCAGGTTCCACACTGAGTGACAAATACATAAAAATACATACTAGAGTAATTCGGCATAAAAAGAATCTCATGGAATACAAACGACACCTTTGTCTGAAATATGTGCAATTGATTTTTATTATTTTAATATCAGCCTGCGAAGTATATTATCGTTTTAATTTTTTGTAGATTCCTGTTCTTCATTTAACATGTCTTACCCACAAAAATTCAATGTATTAATTTTAAAATAATTGTAAATTTAACAGACCTGAAATCCTTTATATCTATCACCAGGTTTTTCAGGTACTCTTGGAAGATGAATGATGAAAATGATATGCTTTTCTCTTATTTTAGAATCCTCCATATATTGTTTCAATTGGTCAAAAGCACAATGTCGGGCACAATTGATTAGATTTTCGTTGTCTGTTCCAGTTTCGCACTGCACTATAGTCAGACCAAGAGACGTGTTTTCATCGAAGGAGAGTCTAAAAATATTAACAAAATGAATCTCAATAAATTCATTTGCCAATGTTTTTCGTTGCACATTGTCATCAGTTGTCACTAAGCTGTGCCGTCATAGTTGAGTGGTTGAGACGCAAAAACTAAGCAATTGTGAAATTATCAAAAAATAATTCTAACCATCGATTTGAAGATTGTAAGATAGAAAAAAGGTTTAAACAATAATTTCAACAACATATTAGAGGAAAATGTATCAGGATGGCGTATTTACTCTTGTCTAATGATAGAAGGGGGTTTAATTTCTACAATACTCTTCGTGAAAGGAAGGGGTTTTGGTAAACTTTTACTATCTTTTTCAACTATAAGAAAATCTCACTTTTATTTTAAAAAATAAAATACAAAACTCCATTCACGTAATTAAAATCAAGATCTCTCTCGATCGAGCTGCTAAAAGTGCATATTAATTGGTGTATGTATGCTGAGGCTTCACACAGATATACTGGCTTGGAGAAATCTGTGAGACAATTTGAGTATGCTTTATGATGGAAATAATTTCTAAATATTTATATCATAAACATGTTTGAACTACTAAAAATAAGCTGAAAGACCAAGAAAAAGATGCCACTCATAACGACAACATTGTCTTCGGTGTAAAGTTCTTTAAAGGCAATGACGTCATACCACTTAATATAAAAATACGAATTTAGTTTCGACATCATGAAAAAATACGTAAGCAACATAGGCGATTTATAAATAAGGAATGCTGTCTATTGATAATATTCTTAAGAAAAAGATGCTTCAATTTACGTACTATTCAAACTTCATTTGCATAATTATGGTGTTTATTTTTTGTAATTTTATGATCATATGAGTTTTTACTGTTTGCAATTTTCACCTTTTATAACACGTAGTTGTCGTATCGTCGGCCGATGCCGAAATATAGAAAGCTTTTGTTCAACAATAAAAGAAACAAGAGGTCTAAGGGCCTTAAAGGTCACCTAAGTATTGTGTAACAACTTTCAAACAATTAAAATTGGTTTGTGTTTTAATCCAGAGGCCATGAAATTCACAATTCACAATTTTGAAAGAGGCACCATTGTTCATTTTAATTATAAACTTAGCATGCTTACGCTATTTACTTAATACCCAGAGGTAGATCAGAGTAAAAAGGAGAAAATGCACTTCCACTATATAACCATTGTGCACCTTACCCCAAAGGAAACACTGACCCTGGGGCCACATATTTATAAATTTTGCAAATTTTATCATAAAATGGTTGATTAATACCAAAGAGCATATTTCAAAGCCTTAAATTATTTTCAAACTAACCCCCGACCCAGGAGCGCAGCACAGTTAAGGTTACAAATAGGAGGTGGAGCCTAATTTGTAAGGGAAAACTTAACTATGACATCATACAAAAACTCGTCATACAACAATTTTTTTTAAATACCACAACATGAGGTGATTTGCTAATTTAACCTGTACGAAATCATCTAACAACAACAGAACTTCAGCATGTTGTTTTGCCGTTAGTTAAATCCCACATAACAAGTTATAATCAAGTCACTGATCGAAATTCACTTGTCAATGTGACGCCATTTAGTAAAACGTGACGTAGTTTGTATGCAGTGAGAGGCAAATCAGGTAATATTTTTTCAACGAAAAATGTATTCTATAAATAGATAAATTATTATTTATTCTATGATTAAATAAAATATTATTTAAGATATTCTATAGGCCATTAACTCGTATTAAATGTCTTCTTCGCAATTTTATTAAATTTTCTGTATATTACGTATTTAATATAACACTGCCGTATATTTGTATGCAAACATATCGGAAGGTAACGTTAGGGGTCTAAATAAATCGATCTAGTGCAATGGCCATCCTTCAATGGATCATGGTAAGCTTTTAAAATTCAACCTAGAAGTATTAAGGTATCTGAAAAGCCCTGCGATCCTGATGAAATCTTGAAAATAATTTAATTATATCAATATTTCATGCCGTTGACCAGCAAAAATTACAGAATTCAGTCATAAAAATATAATTTTAACAATGAAATTGAAGAATTTAGATAGGATCGCAGTACTTTTCAGAAACTGCAATGCGTGTTGAAAATATTTATAAACTAAACTTGAAATTTTAACTTGGTTATGCCCTTGCACTAGTGAAATTTATAGGTTACATCAATACTGCAAGTAAATGTGCTAAATTCACGTGATTGCCGCATCACGTGACAAGTCTAAATATACAATCTTATCGTCATCAGTTTGTAGTTATTAACCATAGTTATAATTATCCGATAAAAATAATATACAAAAAATAATCGCCATCCTGATAATGAATACATTTTTCATTACAAAATATTGTCGATATTTCCATTGTGCACCGTAAATGTAGTTGGGCAAAGAATAACCATTTTGCAAGATGCAGGTCTGCATCATACATATATATACTTAGATCATTGGCATAAAACACAGGAGTAAAGGAAAGAATTTTCAAGGAATTAACGTATTTTTACTATTTGATCAATAGAGCCCCGCCCTAATACCAGAACCCCTGACCCTAGGGCCATAAAATTCATAATTGTGGAAGAGGCACTCTTGCTCATCATAACTATGTACTTAGTTAGTTTATTCAATACCCAGAAGCAGAGAAAAAGATTTTCAAAGAATAAATGTATTTTTACTATATAATCAATAGAGCTCCGCCCTACCACCAGAACCCCTGACCCTGGGGCCATAAAATTCACAATTTTGGAAGAGACACTCCTGCTTAACATAACTATGTACTTAGTTAGTTTATTCAATACCCAGCTGAAGCAGAGAAGAAGATTTTCAAAGAATAAATGCATTTTCGCTATATAATCAATAGAGCTCCGCCCTACCACCAGAATCCATGAATTTCACAATTTTGGTCGAGGACTCAATGCTCATAACATTAATACCAACAGTTTGCCTACTTGATGTCCAGGAGAAAAGAAGAGGATTTTTAAAGATTGCACTAATTCTAGTGGTTTTGGTCCCACCCCTCAGGCCCCACGGAGGCGGGGACCATAAAATTCACAATTTTTGTTTCTTCTCACTTATAGATGCTGTATACTAAATTTGGTAGAAATTGGTTCAGTGGTTTCAGAGAAGAAGCTGAAAATGATTAAATGTCAATACACGACGCACGACGACGGACGAAAACGGATAGCAATACGTCTCCTGAATTACTCTGGTGACCCTAAAAAGTGTGCTTCTCATGAATCAATAAAAACTCTTTAATCAAAATTACAAACCGAATGTTACATTTCATTTAATGACCTAGAAATGTGTCATTAAATTTTAACGTACACAAAGGAATAAATTCGGAGTTTTATTTATCTATTAAGGCATATTTTTATTGATAAATACGTCATTAAATAACATCTTGGTGGAGAGTAGTTATAGCATTTGATGTTCTGATGTATATTAAATGGATATTTTACAGTGCCTTTAATGATTATCAAAACTTCATATTTTGAAGACTTTAAACTAGATTTTAAATAACATTGAAAGAATACCGTAACTGCCGGCAGAATTGATGTTCTGTTTCAAAAGCATTCAACGTCATTAGAGTTATTTGTTGACTCTCTATTCCTAAAGGTGTTGCAATATCTTCCACATCGACATTTGTTAAAAGCCTCGAGTGTGTTGTCACCTAAGTTTAAAGAAAAAGTAAGTCATTTCAAGTGTAAAAGATCCAGCTATTTTTAGTAGAAATCACAACCATACTGTTGTTCTTCATATAGTAAATTAAAACTCTACAATCTATTTCTTGTATTGCATTTTTTTCAGAGTTTTTGAAAATGATATTCTAAATGAATGGTCTAATTATAAATAATATTTTTCTACTTTTAATAATTTTTACATGTTTTGGGGGATGTCTTTCACCTGTAAGCAAAGAAAATCACGCCTCTTTTTTTCTGTGATAAAAATTGAAAGAACTTGAACAAGGCTCTCGTGTGGTTGTTCGTGAAAATAAGTCCTTTGGACGTCATTTAAACTCCCCATCTCCTCCACTAAGTGCGTTCCACTTCTCATTACTGCGTCTGGTGTTGCAACCAATAATAGAATGTTCTGAGATTCTTTGATGACCTTAAAGATAAATCGACAAAATTAATGTAATATATTTCTTCTCTATAAGAGGGTTGTGGTAAAATTAATTATAATCTTATTTTACAAAACTTAACCTTTTTATAAGAAATTGAAAGGAAAATGAGGTAGCATAATATGCGATTTTTTCCATCACATGACTAAAAATTACGAAAACTGGACAGAAGAAGCTATTTGTTACAATACCATTAAACCAATTTTCAGAAGTATTCAACTCACGTAAGGAACGTGCTAAAAAAACTAAAAACACGTGCAAATTGATGACAAGTTTGTCACAGATCATCGTGTACCATTTGATTTACTTGGGTTATACACATTGTTTTTCAAGATTTACATGCAATATGAATTTCTTGCAATCATGTTTACGACAAACAGTTGACGACAGTTCCATGAGGTCTAGCTTTTGCATTGTCTAAGTAAAGACAAAGACAACAAGGTGTTGCTTAGCTGCAGTACTGTAGCTCTCTGCTTGAGAAAATTCGGACAGATAAAGCTGAAAGCTACAGATCCAAGCGTTGTAAAAACCTTTGATTTACGCCGACGATTTTTTTGTCGCTCACTTCGGGTATTTTTGCTTGTATGTTATATTTTTCCCAGCTTTAAAAATTTAATAATCATTCATACATTTACTTTCAATTCCTGATAATTTACTTACCTTTCAACCCTTACAAATGAATGTTTGTGGTTAAGGACGTCGAAATAGAACTCCTTTAAACCGACAACTATATGCAGGATAGGTAAAGGTAAAAAAGTATCAAAAATAAGAGTTAAACATATGATGAATTATAGGATACCATTCTAAACGATACAGAAACTGAGAAAGCTTAAACAACACAAAATAAATACCTAAAGTAGCTACAAAAATCGTTGGAGTTATTCAAAAGTTTTTACAACGCTTGAATCTGTAGCTGTCAAGCTTTATCTATCCGAATTTTCTCAAGCAGAGTGCTACAGTTTTGCAGCTACGTATTGCTCTGTAGTCGCTTGTACCTTTTCCCCCATAGATCATCGTAACTTGTTAAGATTGAGTTTTACTTCTTGCAATATGTTTGATTGTCGCCTTACTACCAGAAAACTGCTATGAATACAGTAGGTGATCATAATCATTTTATTTACCCTAAAAGTTAAATCAGACCGATTGTGCAATTTGGGTTTTTAGCTGGTCAAGGTTGCTATATCTCTCACTGATGCATGGGCGCACAGTTTGCCTAGATTAGGCGTGTTACCCCCGGCCCAACGTATCTTATGTTTGTCATGACTTTCTCACAAACAATCACATTTACCAACTCGACTGGTCTCCTTAAAGTCCACTTTTGAAGGGGTTAATTAATATCCTTTTTGAAGGCTAATACTCTGATGAAATCCTTACTAAGGAGAATCAATGCTGTGACAGATTCGCAAAGGAGACAATAAAGAAATTTCAATTTTCACTTTTGAGGGGAATCGTCATATAAATTTCAATGAATAAAAGGAAAATCAAATAGGAATTTGGTTACATTTTCATTTAAAATGATTTTAAACGTTAGATAGGAATACCAGAAAATACATTACAAAAAATTTAATGATTTCATTTCAAAAGTTTACATTGCAATTCTTTTTCATCAATTATACAAATGTATATCAATGAAACGGTACATTAAGACAAAGTATGATTGAAGCTTTTTCCCTTAACTGGTATAAAACTTATACTAACTTGCTTTTTGTTCGATTCATCAAATGACGACATGTATGTAGTGTCACTGAACGTCGTCTGACACACATGATGAATAATCGAAGCACATGTGTCGGGGTTGTATCCTATAAATACTTCTCCTTCTGCTAATGTGTCCCCACCTTGACTGGATTCCAAGAAAAAAACATTCGTAATACTACTAAAGGTACATTGATATCTGATAAGAAAGATAACTTTTAATGACATATATGCCTATTATTCCTTTATAGATTCTCCAAGATGAAGTGTCATTTTTGACCAAGTTTGCCCCGCAAGCTATGCTTTATTTTTTGTATTTTACTTTTCAAAAACATTACTTTTGGAAAATCATTAAGGTTCAATCAACATTTTATATGATTGAGCAGAGGGTTTATTAACCTTAATTAAAAGACTTCTCTCTTATCTAGGATCTAAAAAGTCGCCCGCGTGGTACAATGGTAGGAGCGTCTGTTTTACCATCGCAAGTAAAGAGTTGGTCCTTATGTTGCGGTTTTGGATCCCACTGTTGGATGTGGTGATTGATCCTTCGGATGAGACCTTAATAACCAAAGTACCGTGTCGCAGCTAGTACTGGTACAAGAAAGATCCCTCCATGCTCAATGGCAATTAGTGCCGGGCATAGGACAAAATTTGCAGCTCTCCGACGGCAAGTTGTGGCGTATCAATATGAATGAAAAATTCTCAAGAGGGAAACGAAACAAGCAAATGATATAAAATCCAATCTTCTGTTTTATTTGGGATAATTTTAATTTGAGGGGGTCAATCTCTGTAGGTAAGCAAAATTTTACTTTGGAACTTAATTTTGTGGGCTTTTGATTATACAAAGATTCAATGAATCCATCTGCTTACAAAATCAACATTCCTAGGGGTTAGAAATTCGTGGGTAAGGGTGACGGAAGAAATCCAGGAGCATTGGTCTTCCGCGAACAATGATAATTCCACGGTATGTTTGTCACCATGATTTAATAACCTTTACTTAGCTTATGATTTCTGAAATTGTGAAGAGTTAAAACAATTTAAGTATAATTTATATATTTAAAAATCTGATATATTTTAATGATTTTTTATTATTATTCACATTTATGATAAGCAAACATTGTTTTAACTTACATCAAATAGCATTTAGCTGGTTGGCGGGTGCGTGCGACTTGGCCCGTTACTGAACACAACTTAAGCAGATGCACAAAATGATTTCCCCCCAAAATTCAGTAGGTTGTTATTGCGTCCAATATTGTGTTTTGTTTGTAATTGCCCCAGAAATAATAATCAAAGTAAAAAGTATAGTTAAAATTTACGATTTTTTTTACGAATGTGATTTTTCGTGGTTAAAACACGTGCTATGGTATCAAAATATGTTTACTTATGATAAATACTACAGGGCATTGGCTGAAAGTAGTAAAAAATCAAATGATCAATAATAAACACATTAAGTGTCGTGGAAAGTTTAGTTGTAATAGTCAAAAAAAGGTTTTATTCACTTTGGAAACAAGTCATATTTTTATTCTTATGAACTTTGTTAAAATTCAGCATTAGAAAATATTATTTTAATTGTCATCTCATCAAAAATCCTATCATTAGGTCGTTCTTTTTGTGGTTTCTTACATACACATTGATCAATCATATCTTTGATTTTATACAATATTTAACGAAAGGATGATCAATACAAAGCGTTTTGACCTGTCAACAAGGATACTAATTCCACCTAGGCATCCAATCCAACTCTAGACGTTTTGTGATCAATATTTTACCCACGTTGTCATGGATTCCTTTTTGGTTATTTACATGAAGATCGTTCACTATTCGTTATCTTTACATTTTCTATCAATTTAAGGTAGGTTTAAATTTTTCCTCAAATTCAATTTCTCTTAAACTTTGATATTTTGTTCTAGGATACACAATCTCTCTTTATATATGATATGAAAGAAATTCAACCACACGTTTTTGGCCAACATAGTCTGAAATGTGGCCTATAAGACCCATGTAAGAAGATTGTGAAATGAGACATTTGACCTGAGAATGGGCCATATTTTAGAATTATCAATTGATCTTTTGCTTGAAGAATTGGTCACAATTGATACTAACCTACAGTGCCGACCAGACCCAACCTGACACCAAAGCAGTCCCAGAAAGCAGTCCCCGGGACTGCTTTGGGACTGCTCTTGGACTGCTGTGGGACTGCTCTGGGACCGCTGTGGGACTGCTCTGGGACCGCTATGGGACTGCTCTGGGACTGCTATAAAAAGCAGTCCCAGCAGTCCCAGCTGCCCCTGGGACTGCTCTCTGGGCCTGCTTTGTTCACTCATGTGTGACAAAGGTTCTGAGTGACATGATAGCTCCGCCCCCTTGTGTATTCTGAATTTGCAGGCTCCCTATTGTTTTGTTTACTGGCAGCAGAGAGGAGTTTAAACTGTTTATTATGCAAGGATTTCTTATAATCTTTTAATAACTTGAGATTACACGTATTATAGTTAATTTATAGTTTTAGGGACTGTATATTTACACAAATGTAATATAGAATATTTTTAAAAATAAAGTTGTTAAATAAGGAAGTCAGGAGGAGATTTTTATTTCTAAAGTATATAAAACTACAGGCTCATGAGAAAAAATATCTACATGTAGATTTATTTCATTATTAAATCTAAAATTAAATACTCAAAATTTTCATTTGGCACTATTTAAAAAACATTACATTTAGATATAAGATATTTTAATTGAAAAGGCTACACGTTTTACAAGCACCACGCTAAAAGAGTATTACATACAACCCTCAAATAAAAATCTAACAATTTATTTTATGACATGAAATAAAATTATGCCACCATTCTTCCGTAACATAAGCAATGTGAACAATTATACAGGAATTTACAGATGAATTAGTTTTTAATTTATAAATAAGTTATTAAAAGTTTAAATTTAAAAAAAAATTAATAAACAGTTGAAAATACCTAGAATTGTGATTTATTTCTTTTTTGTTTTGCTTTTGTTTACCTGGCCGATTATGTGTATGAATAAAATGGTATAAACACCTGTGGTTTCAATCGCCTTTGGGCAGAAAATCAATCATGCATGTTATTTGGGTACACGTATCAGTGTTACACATCATTGAACATGCTGCTCAAATAACAATGACCCTAATTTCAATCTATGTAAAAAATGTAATGCATAAAAAAGATAAATGAAATGTGTATAAATTTCTTTCAAGATTAATTAATGTTGAACATAATCTTAGGATTCTATACTGGTCACTAATACAATTTACAAATAAACAATAATTTTTAAATTAACATGTCAGTAAAGAATAATCAATACTGAAAAATATTACTTGGCAAACTTAGCAACGAATTTTTCAAAAGCCCTAATACTTTTTTTTAAAAATGCCTTTAGAGTATCCCGATTTTATGGAAATCGGCCATGATCTATAGTGATTAGATCTATTTAAAACTAATTCTGGTGAAATATAATTAATTCAATTTTAATTTTCCGTATAGAAAATAAATATGGGAGCCAGTATCAATCACAAAAAAAACCAAGATAATTGTGATTAAATATACATGTTCAGCGTAATTCATTAATATAGGCTTTCTTCCTTCAATAAATATTATTTCAAATTGTTTCAAATCTATGCGGGTACTGCTCATACATGTAAATGACCTTCGCATTGTAAGGATTCCTGGCATACTGCTCAGAAAAACAAATTCAGCTGCCTTTTATAGTTCCATTGTTTATTGGAAATCTCATTTCTGAGTTAGCCCCGCCCATTAAACTAATAAACCCCGCCCACTGGGACTGCTGGGAATGCTTTCTGGGACCTTCGGGACTGCTGGTATCGCTCTGGGACTGCTGCGGGACTGCTTTATCAGTCCCAGAAAGCAGTCCCGGGACTGCACTGGGACTGCTTTGTGTCAGGTTGGGTCTGGTCGGTACTGTACTATTATGGGGTGATAGAGATTTGCCTGTATCAACTAATATTAATATTTGTGCTGCTGTCCGTAGAATTATTATTGAAACATGTAGATTTTAAATTGATTTGTAATTAACTTGCATCACTTGAAAATATTATAAATATTATATTTTAATGTATTATTTGCATGACATATTGTTATATTTATGGAGAGGAACTTGTAAGTTGCAAGAACTTGTTTCCAATCCAATTGACTCGTTCAATAAAATATGTTCAAAACTCTGTATAATACTTTTCATAAAGATAACCCTTCTGTTACTTTAAAATTTTAAGTAAAATTAGAACATACATAGCGTCGGAAATAAAAAAAAATTAGATGTAAAAACGGACAATTTAAGTTTTCTTAAGAGAAAATGTATGATTCAATTTTTACAAAAAATCAACAGAATAAAATGTTTAAAAATAAAGAAAATTGAACCAGTGGTTTAAGATATTTTGTCGATTAAAAATATTTCAATGGCAAAAAACTAAAAGATTCAGTAGATGAGGTCATAACATTTAACCTTTGACCTCTTCATATGATTTTGACCTTTGTAGTACATAAAGAATGGAGACTCCTTATATATGTCTCCAAATATCAGCCCTCTACTATTTATTAAACAAAATTTACACTGCATTTTATAACAGACTGTTACATGCTTGTTTATTGCAATTAGATAGCATAAACACATTCCAAAATGTAAGCCCCCAAGTAACCAATATATAGGATTCTCTGGTTTTTTCACAAAATATGACACAAACATGCCAAAACTTATTATTTTTCTTACAGATATCATTCACTGTTATCAATATAGGTACTTATATTATTCTTTTTTCTGCGGTACTTTTTAAAAAAAAATGGGTTAGAATAGAATCCACAGGTTTTTGTCCTACCTTAAGAACCGAAAAGTAAACGATTATTGAATATACTAAACTGCCGTTCATTTTATAACGTATTGAGATCTAATAAAGAAAGATCTGATGAACTGAAACATACGCCAACAACCACACATTAAATTCTTTCACAGTTACCTTGCTTGAATTACAAAATCAGTCACCCAGGTCTCAAGTTCTCTCTTCAAATCAATTTGAGCAGATGTCAATATGTTAGACGTATTCATTATGTGTTTTTCAAATCGATTTATCAAAGGAATGGGAAACTTTTTGGATACTGTAAGTTTGTCTGCAACAACTATTAATCTGGAAAAAATACATGATACCTTATAAGTTTCACTTACACAAACACATAACAAACTTTCGAAAGATTAGAATTGAAAGCACTCAAACTTTCTTATTTATACCTTTTTCTGTTCCTTTTTAATAAAATTGCATATTTTGCATTTCTTTAAGACTAATGAAAAATGTAAAAACAAAAGAAAAAATACTGTGCAGAAGTTCGATTCTCATACCTGAAATCTTTATGTACTCTACATTTTACTCGATGAGTACCTATTCCAAGATCAACGTATCTATTCCCTCCATAATAAACGTAGTTCTGAAAAAAAAGTTTTTGATCTTCAACGTGAAAAAATTAATATTTTACACCTTAAGAGTTATCCTGAATTTTCGTTTTTGATTTTGTAACAAATATTGAACTTAGGGTGTCTTTCGTAATCTATTAGTAATATAATAAAATTCAAAATCAATTGATCTATAAATGTAGAAGAAATCAAAATATATCTGAAAAAGGGAATCCCTTCGTTCCTTCAGTAGCAGTTTGTACTTTTTTGTGTACTTTTATAAAATCGTGAGTGTACTGACCTGATTAAGGGCATCATAAAGGCTTTCATGTATTGTTTCCATGTTCAGCAGTACAACTAGTTGCCCAGTTTCCATACACACTTTGACTCTATTGATGCTTCTGCATATCTGTAAATATTTTCCGAAGTAGAAAAGAAGATATATTACTCGCTAGTACATGTACATAAAGAATTCAAATGTTTAGTTGCAGGAAAATTCAAAGAAAAAGTTTCTCACCTGCGTATATTCTTGATCTGCAGGAAAACTACTTCCAAATATTATCACAGCATTTTGTTTTGCCAGTAATTTTTGTTGCAGTAAAGTAAATGCACCTATATGCTCAGTTATTAGAAGCAAGTATCTGGAATCTCTTGAAAAATAAAAAAAAATGAAAAAATATGGTTTCAGGTACCATACTTGCGCAGTCTACATCACTGAAATAATGGTAAAAAAGCGAGATTACGAGCATGAGGGACCATGCAAAAGGACTATTCACTCCTATTTCAATATGAGTGAATCCACAGGAACTACATATCCGTATACTATACTTGACCCATGCTCAGAGATAAAATCAAACTGTGTAATAAATGTACTATTTTTTTTTAATTTGTTACACGAATATTTCTTATCATTTACCAAAAAACAATTGTAAACTTTGTGTGCTTTAATTAAGGCTTTTCATGTTAGAGGAAAGACCTTACGGTGATTTTACTGTTTATTTCTAAGGTCCTTCGTCTTCAGATCACAAGACCTTTTGGTGAATCTACGGTTTCTTATTATAATTAAGGTCGTCAGACCTTATAGTGATTCTACTGTTTCTTCTTACTTCCTTTTATTATTGTTTTCCATGATTTTGTGCACACGATTTCTCAACAACTATTCAGTTGTTTTAGATAAAATGTTTAAAGAAATTCGCAACTATACTTAGCTATAGGAACTTGACACATCAAAGAAGAAACTCGAAATTCGTTTCCAGTGGCAGGTTTCGAACAATATCCTGATTTTTAAATGGAATTTTGTCAGCAGTATTAAGATAGACGAAAGGTAAGAACTGGAGATTTATTAGAGATAATAGAAAATGACTCTTACATTATTTGCAGAATGACATCTTCGTGCGTAGTGAGTATTTACGGTAACTAATGGATGTTAATTCAAAAAGTATAAATTTTCAACTTTTTATTCGAACAGAAGACCTCTCGTTGGTTGCAGCTAGTTCCTAGGTATCATTTTTTCCCCTATTTTTTTCCAATCAATTTCTCAGAGATGGCAAAGTGGATTGTCTGAAACTTTTTATGGATTATGTCAAATGAAATAATCCTAAAATATGCATGAAGAATTTTGCAAAAACTTCCGGTTGTCACAGGTAGTGATCAAAGAAATCGAGTTTTCCAACTTTTCTTTTTTAATTTAAACTTGCATTGCATTTATATTATTTTCTCTCTTACGCAGTTTCAAATTATATTGGTCCCACAGAAAATAAAAACGGCAACTTCCTTTCCCGAGAGAAAAACTACTGAAATTGAGTAATTGGTTCATATAAATATCTTTTAATGATAAAGTAATTCAACTGATTTAAGGGTATATTTTTATGTAAAGTCAAATATCTTTATAAAATTAACACTGTACCTCCATCGCCTGTTTTCCTGTTCTTAATATGAGAAGTTTGTCCCGTGACACGGTAGGCGTTGGCACGATAAAGAACCTTCATTGCTCAATGGCATTGAGTGCCGAGTATAGGTCAAAATTTAAAGCCCATCACCGGCATACGCTGACATCTCTATATGAGTGAAAAAATCTCGAATGGGGCATTAAACAATATGCAATCAATAAACTGTATTGAATGCTAGGCCATTAATAGCACATGAATTGTCGATCGATTTTCCGTTTCTTCCCAAATATGACAAGGAGCTCAAGGCGGGTCGACCCGGCAGAGGATGCTTATTCACCCATGGCACCTGGTCCGCGTTTACTCTGTTCCTATTTTGTAATTTTCAATGGACTTTTGAGCTCAAATACCGTTCATTTTTTCCACAAATTTCAATACAAATGAAATACATGTTTGTTTTTGTTTTCAATTAATGATGTTATTAACACTCCTATTCTTACATGTTATATATTAAATATTCTGATAAGAATAAGGTAAATTATATGTACCCTCCAAGGTCACTCAAGCAAGCTTCAATAAGACCAACTGGACTGCAATCAGGGTCACCGGGGGTTTCCTTTAATAAAACAAAACTTAAATAAATGCAGTTCGGCAGTTCTGATGCAAATTCGCATTAGCGATATTGTTTTTTAATTATTATTTTTTATTGGATAATACGTTGCACGCACATGTATTCCCCGAATGAAAATATAAAAAAAACCCGTAAAAGTTGTGGAAATATTTGAAAATTTTCAATACTAAAAATTAGTTTGCCTAAAAACAGATTCTTACCTCAATATTCTTTATCATGTCAATTTCTTCAAGTTTCTCCTCAAATATTTTTATTGGACTGATATTTTCGTCGTCCAATCCACCGAAATTCCGAAGAATTGCATGCTTCAGCATAAGCCATGAAGGTTTTACTTTATTTTTTACATAAAATGCAAAGACCATCTTGATCAAGCTGCAAAAAAGGGGAAGAATGTAAAAAAAAAAATTATATATATGAGATGATAAATATATTTAGGCCTACAGAGACGCTAGGAACTCAAGCAAAGTCTGAAGGGATAGGAAAAGCCCAATGAATCTCACTGAAGTCAAAATCAATCGAGCGAAAGATGAGCGTTAATAGAAAAATGATTAAATAAAAATTCATAAACCATGTAACTACAATATTATTTCTTTTATTTTTTTTTCTTAAGGGAGCCAACTCGGGCGCAATACTTCACACATCATAATAAAATGAAGCGTATTTACTGTTTTAGAACAACGTTTTTCACTTAAATAACAATTTTAAACAAAATTTAGAAATTACTGGTTGAAAAATTTAATTACTTTTTCTGTAACTGATTTCTGTAACTGATTTTTAAAACGATTTTTCAACTTGTAAGTAGATTGACGTCGTAATATAGTGGGGTTTTTTTTGACGTTCTGATAAAATGAATCTCTAAAAAAGGGGATATAAAGTTGTTATTAGACAAAAAGTATTTAACATAAGCTCTTTAAATTTAATAGATAGAAATTTGAGCATTTTATTATATTTTTGCACTCATCTTTTGTATCCCTCTTATTTTGCAGTGCTCCATAGGAACATGAAAAATTGTTAATTTTTTTCGCATTTTGAGATGCTCCCTCTAGTGGAAACCAGACGGTAGATCTTTGTGTTTCTTATATATGTAGGACTCCAAAGTGCAATGCGTCTCCAAAGTCCGATGATTACGCCAAAGTTTGATGGTCTGCGCCAAAACCCAATGGTCTGACACGCCAAAGTCCGATGGTGCGAGAAGGAATTAACGTTTATGACGTTATAGTACCACTGCGCTAAACCTCAATGTCGCGCCATGCCAAGGTCAAATAAGTATGAATAAATAAATGTGAAAACTAACCCTTATCTCTCATGTGCGAGACTAACCCTAAACTCTAGAAAAGTGTGTATTAACAATAACCTTAATATCTTGGGTGGGTGCAAGATTAACCCTAATCACTCAACTAGTATCTAAGGACTAACCCTAAATCTCTCGGGTTGTGCAATGTAAGGACTAACCCTAATCAAACGAGTGGTGTGCAAGGACTAATCCTAATATCTCTGGAAGGAGCAAGCAATAAGCAAAACAATAAAAATTAAGAGGACGAATTCAGAGATAATGGTTTTTGAGTGCAGGACATCGGCGTCAGTGATTGACGTCGAATTGTTGAGACGTCATAAATGTAAATTGTTTCTCCGCAGATTCGGACCTTGGCGTGTCGGACCATTGCACTTTAGCGCAAAGTGTCTCATAGGAAACGAGCCATCGGACTTTGGTGTCTGTAACGACAGCGAGCCATCGGGGTTTGGCACATACCATCGGACTTTGGCGTCACCGTCGGACTTTGGGGTCTTACATGTATAATGTACAATTTAGTATGACTCATCATATATTATTATAGTTCGAGTAAAATATACATTGTAGTATTTGTAAAATTTGCTTTAAAGTGCAAAAAATGGCATCATCCTTTATAATCCTTATTGTTAATGTACCTGTTTTTTTAGATGGTCCCTTAAAAATATCTCAACGGTAGATTTTCACTAAACTTGGCATGTACACTTAAGTCAATGTAAGTAACATATTTTATTGAATTAAAGAGTTTCGCTAATGTAGTTTTCGCACAATTAAACCCCAGTCGGCTATCTAAAATAAGAATAAAATAAAATCAACTTCTGATACGAAAAGTTTTTGCAGGTATGCTTTAGTTACACCAAGATAATGTAGCCTGTCTATATAATGCGACATTGTCAAACAAATAACGATATTCTTATATAAAATTGGAACTTAATTAATTTACAATGGATAATCTTTAATAATAGTACACTTCAATGTTAAACACTTGACAAAAGGACATTTTTCTTTCAACTGGTGAAAAATTACTATGTAAATCATGAGAGCTAAAAAGAAAAAAGCATGTCTTATATACATTTTAGTTTCATTTAAAATGTAAACTGATTAAAGAGTGTCCATATATTTATGTATTTGCTAATAAATTTATACACTTAGTTCAACATTTGATTTTGTAAGAAAATTAATATTCACAGATAGTAAAATTAGAAGCTAACACGGAAAGAGAATTGTTAATTCCAAATCCGAAATGAATTATGTAAGTAAAATAATTGAATTAATTATATCTTAAGATGTTTTAAACAATCTTCTAAGAGAATTTTCAGACTGCCTTTATTGCAATCAGTCTACACAATCCAATGTGAAACATCAATCCCGAAGTATTTAATTAAAATTTGCTCAGTTTGTGTATAGAGTGGCATACGAATTCAAGTCAGTGTCATAAGCTAATAAATATGTATTAATGAAAGTCATCATAACCATCATTCTCATAATTCAAAAAAAAATAATTGAATTAATAAAATTTTTGCATTATTTTCTGCAGGAATATCAAAGATTCACGTCATGTGAACGTTATTATCGCAAAAATAGTAAAAAGCAAAGACTTATCACCTGAATGTAGATCCTGTGCAGTTTATATAAAGGAACTATGAATTAATGTCGAAAAATAGGTTAATGGTCAAGTTCAAGGGTCATGAAGGCAGCAACCATGCTATTTTACAAAAACAATCCTGTCAAACAATATACATGTATGCGCAAAACATTTTGCAGATAATGAGATCGAATAAAGTGATCCCTTGGTGTCACTCTATCCTGCAGACATCATAGAAAACATCAAGTCCGTTTTCCTTGTACTAAATGTTCTGGTCCACTACAGCATTGTTAATGAGTCGTAAGAAAAAAGAACAACGGTTACATTTTTTATAACTGAATTAATTTCATTAATGTAGATAAGCATCTCAATGTAAAATAAATTAAAAATGTCCAACGCTGCATAAAAAAGAAAGTATAGATTGGAGCATTTAGCGGTTTCGATTAAACAAACATTCAGTGACCATTCTCTTATCAGGAACATGTACTCGTACATACAATCTATAATATACATACATTGTTTTAAATTATGTTTAATTTACAGATTCTCGTCATTTTCATATTCTTTTATTTGAAAGAAAACTCATCAACACCTTGAACAAATCGCATACCTGTAAAAATCCCGAAGTCCAAAGAATTCTCTACGCTTCAGTTCAGCTTCAGATAGAGCGAGAAAAGCTTCCGTCAGTGGCTTTATTAAAAATTCCAAATCCCGTGCAGTGTTATCATCACTGGAATAGATCCCACTGAATAGATACAAAACGTAAAATGTTAATAATAAAGATATACAGTAAGGTTATAAAACAGACCGTAGTTAAATGCCGAAAAACCGGTATTTATCCACAGGGTGTATATTACTGAGATTCTAATTTCAAGTAAGTACTTAATATTTCGATATGACAAGTACACGATAATTCATGAGAATTTAATTTAGCGTGAGAACAGTTAAGACAGAATTTTACCATGTATTTCAGCAATAAAATACTCGCTTTCGATTAATGTGCTCCTCGCTAAATTACACGGAAAAAATTCCATGTGTACATCTAAAAATATCTCCTTTTATGCTCGATAGGTGGTGCTACTTTAAAGATAACAAACTGAGTTTTATTGGCAACACGTAACTGGAATAAAAAAAAAACGCATGTAGGCAACCGTTAAATCAACTTTAATAATCGCAAATGCCATTTTAGAAGTAAGGTTTTACAGTATAAGTCTTTCCAATTCATTGGCAATTTTTACGTTCCGTGTGATGCTTTTGTCTAATTTGTTGAGTTTCGTTATAAACAATGTAAAACGCAAGTACTTCTTGAAAGATTGCGTTGTTGCATTGTTTTATTATTATGTCAAAATCAAACGCTGTCATTCTCGCTAATGACAAATCAGTTGTCTCATCTTTAGGTTTTTAGTCAATCCAATATATTTTAGAAAACAGTTGTATTTGAATAAGTTATTACAGTTTGTTAAAAATGTTTCGTAAAAAAATGATCAGTTACAATAACAAATACGAAAGAAAATGTAAAGAGTAAACAAAGATTGAAATGCTGACCTGCCGATAATGTCACAAGTAATATAAAAAGATAAAAGATTCCATAAGTTCATCAAATTTTTACCGATGTTTTAAGAACCTTAAGTGCCTTAATCTTGCAGTTTGCCAATTAACAGTAAAAAGTAAAGGAAGGAGAGTTGGAAAAGGACTGCTAATGATGCAGCACATTTTAATGTATCGTATATAATACACAAAAAAGAAACACACAAACACAACCTCATGCTCTCAACCTTTTTCACACACACACACACACCCTCTCTCACCCACTCCATCTCTAACTTACACACACACACACACACACACCCTCACACACACCCTCACACACACACACACACCCTCTCACACACACACACACACAGAGGATATAATATAATAGTTGTTTTCAAACATTTAGAGTAAAATGTTACAGAGTGTATATGATAATGAGATTGCAAACAATATAAACGTCCATACGGAGTCCACAAGAAGTTTAATAAAATGCATCAAGAATTGGGAGGAAAAGAAAGATCACAATTTTGTGTTTAGTTAGCTAAGAGTAAACTGTGAAAGAAATACTTTTCTGTCAAGACATTATGATATATAGCTGAGAAGATGGGGAGATTTTTTTCTTTGACACAATTTTTTTGTTATTTCAACTTATTTGTTTTATTTATTTCCGATATATTTATTTTTTTTTTTGACTAAAACAAAGAAAAATGATTTTTTAAAAAAAATAATTTCTGTTTTTGTCTTTTTTTGCTATTTTAGCGATACATGTATGCGTTGAAATGTAGTTTTATATTAATAAAACTTATGCAAAGAGATACATGGTCATTATTATCTTATCTTCTTATCTTATGTTCGTAGATAAAGATAGGACTAAATGTTTTAATGCTATTTTAAAAATATTTTGTTATCATTGAGATATAAAAAGGGCAATTTTTATTATATATATGCCATTTAAAAATCAAAGTACTGCAAGTACTCATGATAGTTGAACATGGCGTAAAATTCAATCTTTGATCGGGAGGTTAAGTGAGTGAACAATATTATTATTTCAAATACAGACAACTGTTTCAGATTTTTTGTTTTGCAACAATCTAGAGAAATTAAATTAGAAAAAAAATGCATGGGCAATAATGCTTGCCAGCCTACAATAGTCCTTTTTTATGCCCCCTGCTTGAAAAGCGGGAGGGTATTTATTAATCGGGATGTCCGTCCATCTGTTTGTTACGCTTTAGGTACCCATCTCTTATCTGCAATTCCTCTTATACCACTGAAAGAAATTTCTATTATCTTTATTACATATTGCCGTTGTGCACCTTCTATTACTTTTTCATCCTACACATATTTTTGGTTTCCCATTGCAAAACATGGACACTGCCATTATTTTCATATTAGAAGCGGTTGATCATTTACATAATTCACTGCTTTAAGTACCTCTTCAAATTTGTAATATTTATTTCCTTGGCACCTTTACCCATGTGTTATGAAAATTTAAGTTTCACAGGAATAATATCCATGTTGATCAAATGTGGATTTTCACACAGCATCCTTTTATGAGCAAACAGGTTTGTTATATAAAACTTCTCTGTGAATATAAATCTATTTCAATCACACAAAGTCAACATTATACATGGAGTACGTCAGAACTTTTTTTTATATTATGAAGAAATAAGTAACTTCAAATTAAAAACAAATATTTAATCACCAAACAAAAAAAAAAACAAACAAACAAACAGGGGTACATGTATATGTGAGAATTTGTGTGCGTACGAATTATCTGGTATGTAAATGAGGTTTTCCTTTTAAAAAATATAAATCATTTTGTTATTTTTAATCGTGATTCTACGAAAACATCCTTGTCAGTTTTTGGTTTTATTATTTATAACAGAGTACTAGATTTACCTCCTTTTGGCAGGTGCTACTGCTGATTAAATAATAAATACGCATGTTTCCTAAAGTTTTTATGCATTAATGAATTCATTTAAACCAAGAAAATGTTCAGGAAAAGTTAGAATTAATTATGTGCACCGGAAAAAAAGAAATTTCTAAAAATCCAAAATCCGGAACCGCCGGGAAGCGGGCATCGGGAAGACTAGATTTATCGCTTGTCGTCAGTATGTAGAGTTGTTCGTATCTCTTTTTATAGATAACGTTACACTAACAAGAAACCCATAGTCCACATCGCTAACATGAGCACTGTGGCTAGGAAAAGGTAGGAATTGGTTTATTATTGAAAAATTTAAATCCAAAAGTAGTCCCATGACCAATCATGGCTTTGTTATTCTTGAGAAGAAGATTTTAAAAGAATTTTACTATAAATTTCTATATAAAACTTTGGTCGGTCATTGTGGCCCCGCCCTACCCCCAAGGGTCATGATTTGAACAAATTTGAATCTACACTACCTGAAAATGCTTCCATATAAATATGATCAATTATGGCTGTGCAATTTTTGAGAAAAAGATTTTTAAAGAATTTTCCTATATATTTGTATGTAAAACTTTGGTCGGCCATCGTGTCCAAGCCCTACCCCTGGGGGTCATGATTTTAACAAACTTTAATCTACACTACCTGAGGATGCTCCCCGATAAGTTTCATCTTTCCTGTCACAGTGGTTCTTGAGAAGATTGTGATTGTATACTGTTTAACGTCCCTCTCCAGAAAATTTCACTGATATGGAGACGTCACCATTGTCGGTGAAGGGCTGCAAATTTAGGCCTATGCTCGGCACTTACAGCCTTTAGCAGGGAGGGATCTTTATCGTGCCACACCTGCTGTGACACGGGGCCTCGGTTTATACGGTCTCATCCGAAGGACAGCCCCATTTAGTCGCCTTTTACGACAAGCATGGGGGTACTGAGGACCTATTCTAACCCGGATCCGAAGAAGATTTTTATAAAATGCCACCAAATATTATTAATTCCCAATTATCTCCAATTTAATGAGGGGGTGGCCCTTCATTTGTACAAACTTGATCCCCTTCACCCAAGGATGTTTTGTGGCAAGTTTAGTTGAAACTGGCCCAGCAGTTCTTAAAAAGAAGTCGAAAATGTGAAAAGTTTACAGTCAGACAGAGGGACAGACAGACAGACGGACGCCGGACAAAATGTGAATAAAAAAAAAAGCTCACTTGAGCCTTCGGCTCAGGTGAGCTAAAATGAGTTCCATTACGAAAATCTTTTGAGGTTCTTTATAATTTAGTTTTACCTTTAACGAAATTTAATATTTAAAATAAGATTACTGTAGTATTTTATCATTACATTTACTTGTAAGCATTTCAAATTATAAAAATCAAATCAATTCAGGAGAAAATGACATGAATTATTTGTACATGTAGCAGATGTTTATTTATGTTTTCTGTTGAATATCATCGGAGTAAATTGGTCGACACAATAGCCTAGCTTTCGGCTCTATATAATCAACACAAATTACTGCGTATGTTAAATGTGTGATGTCCAAGGGAGATTGAACATAGTTCAACTTCCAAAAAGTTAGATAAAAGTCGACTTTACCTTGCCGTTTTTTCTAAGTCCTTTTGGTCAGGAATGTCTCTTCTAACAAAAATTCCACGATTCATTTTGGCAGGATCCAAAGCCCAGTTTGAGATTCCAATAAAAGACACCTAAGTATAGAATGTTCACAGTGCAAAGATGCCAAGTTTCTAAATAGAACTTTTATCTGAATCATAGTTCAAATTCAAAATCAAATGTCGTACTCGAATTCCAAAAACAAATTCTTTAAAAAATCAATCAATCATCAATGTTCTCGATTGGTGTTACGTGAGTTTTTTTCACTAATTTAAACAATAACAATATTTATATAAATAACACACATAATCTGTATTGTAAATAAAACCGTTTTAATTAAAAAAAATAAACATAGCTAAGATACTAGGACTTCCATTTTGAGGTCTTTAGCTAAGAGATCATTAAGACTCTTTCTGCAATATATCCGCAGAAAATAGTTCAAACAATTGCAGCTTTTAAGTATGGACATTTTTATAATTCACAGGAGTAACATTTTTCCTGACATTGTTTTCAAAGAATTTTGAGGAAGACGTTTCTCTAATTAAAGATTTAGTCTGAGTTACCTTTTTGTAATCTTCATTCGCTTCGTCTTCATAACAACCGGTTTCCAATAATGAATGGAGAATCTAAAAACACATACAATGAAATATGTGAAGATAACGAACACTATTCAAGCACAATAGTCTAATTAACTTTACAAATTAGATGAAGAGCAAACACGGGCCTTCAAAACACCATGTGGATTCAGGTGCCATGGAGGAGTAAGCATTCTCTACTGTCCGGTCAAATCCGACGATTGCTAGCTCCTTGTCATGATCGGGAAATAACGGAAAATCTGTTGCGATTCACAATGTTATTTTGTCTTTACATTAAGAATGAAAAAAGACTCTCAGCATATGACTTAATTAGAGATTGAGGTTATTGCATACAATTATTGTAAAAGGGTCATTTTAAAATGTATTCAAATAATTATATACAGGAAAGTTTTATGAGTGAAGCTATAAAAAGGGAGAGGTTCCTTTAAACTTCGACCAATATAATTGTTTTCCACAAAAATCCCGATACATTTTTATATAAATATTTAAAAGAAGCTGTTATTCCACTTCTATGACCACTTAGATACAAGAAAAATACAGTTTTGAGGTACTCCAATTCGCAGGTTCTGAAAATTAGGCATAACTTATTGAAAATGCTCACAAACATGTCTCTGATTTTTCAAAGTAATAATCAATATTTTCTTTCGGTCAGTGGATTTCCTTTAAAATTTACCTTTAACGGCATACTAGGGGTGTCTTCAGCGAGACCAACTTCATCAAGAATAACAACTGAAGCAAATCTTTTTAAATCCTTCTTTTTTTGGTATATTGAGGCATGTCGGAAAGTATCTATTATCCCTTCTGGGGCTGACAAATGACTGCATTGAAATGGAACCATCATAATCTGATAAAACATGACAAAAGAAAAAATGAAACTAATCTTCATCCTCTAAAAAAAGTAAAATTGTAAATTTTAACAAATACATGTTGTAAATTCAGAAGCTTTTTCAAATGTTAATATTTTATGAATTCTGATGTCTATTTTATATTGTTACAGACTAAAGTTATTTAAGAATTCACTAGGTAGTTTACAAAATGATACATACACCCCTCGCTTGTCATATGAATAAGATGGCAAAGTGTAATGCTTTGCAGTATGCATGCATCTAAATCTATATCATTCTAAGATTTTATCAACAGGACTGCAAGAATACTGCTTCGAAGGGTTCAACCTGTATGTTTAATGCCCATTGCCTTTTAAAAACTAAGAATATTGTCTTTGTTCAGAGCACTTTTACCTGTTTTAATTGCCTGTAAAAATTGGTGTGAGCTGATACACCTTGCATTGCATCAGATACGATAATCTTCGCAAGGGATTTTGAACTACCTGGCTTTCCAATAACAAACAGTGGTATTCGTAGTTCGATACATACAACCATCATAAAAATATTTTCTTTCAATGCTTTGTTCTTTGCAACGTTTTTCATTGACGGTAATCCATCAATTACATCAATAAAGATATCCTGGCACCTGAAAAAGAAAATATTTAACATTTAACATTTTAATGTATGTAACAATTTAGACGTCTGAGATGCTCATATACAAGTCAAAATGTACCGTTCAATCACTTCTTCTATCTGTGCTGCGCCGTTCTGCAGTTGAAATATGTTGGTAAAATAATCAGCAATATAGATTCTGAAGTGGTCTCTATTCTGCAACCTTCCTTGATAACACACTCCTAAGCTGAGAATCACGGACTTGACAATGTCTGATAGGGGCTAAAATTTACGAAATGTGGAGATAAATCATTTTTAGACTTGAATTTCTATTTTGAAATCATTTCTCCTAATAAGACAATGATATGTACCTCTTCAGTTGTAGACCTATCTAATAAATAAAGCAAAGCATTCTCCCCTTTCACCTCAAACCGTTGCTCATAAAACCAGGTAAGAACATCAAGAGCTCGCTCAACATCCCGAAGACTGACAAAACTACATTCATCCTGTAAAAAAAAAAAGAATCATATATATATATATATATATATATATATATATATATATATATATATATATATATATATATATATATATATATATATATATATATATATATATATATAATTTGATTGCCAGGATCATATTTTTTTTTTCAAAAAAAAGAAGAAAGGTATACAAACATGCATTATTTCAATTATCGTTACGTTACAAAAGAACATTACCTGATCTAAATCATGAAATCGGATACTGAAGTCTTATCATTTTCGAGAGTTTTTCAGTTTTTCAGGTAGATGACCATGAAAAAGTATTTTCAAAGATGCAATATATTTTTTTATTAATCACTTTTTTCAGGGTCAAAAACGTTTACTTGGAAGGTACGAGTATGCGGGTTTCAGTAAATGTTCAACCAAGCCTCTTTCGATCTTTACTCCTCACTAAGATATTGACAGTAGTGAAGGAAAATCTTTAAGAGTACTGTGCAACAATATATTCAAGAAGAGGTGTGAATCAGATGTGGATACTCAAAAATTCCAAAGAACTTTTGGGCAATTTGAAATCAAAAGATTTTACCCAAATCAACAGCTTAAAAACTAACGACTTTTCAACTTGGTACACAATCAATCCCCACATTTAATTAAAGTCCAGGCTTTTTTATATCATTGACAGCTGTTTTTCAATAAAAATGGAACTCGTAAATTCACTAGCCCAGTCATTGGTCATTTGCAAAATTATTTTATTAAAACACATTCTGATTGCAAACACAAGTACTCTGAAGTTGACATCAAAGAGATGCTCGAGTTTCTGATTGACAACATCTATGTGGTTTTTGGAGACCAGGTCTTCCAACAATCTATTGGAATTCCCCTTGTTACAATAGCGTTCCGATTTAAGCAGACCTATTTTTATATTTATAAGAAGCATAATGTATGCAAAATCTTATGCGTGAAAAGAAAAGACCACTTGATATGGCCTTTAACGCCACATTTATCAACAACGTATTGTCAATTAATATTGGTAATTTCCATTCCTTCGTCAATACGTTATATCCTGGTGAGCTTGAGATAAAGATACCACAGAGTCAGATACATCTGTTTCATATTTGGATATTTTACTTTAAAAAAACGTTTTTGGTAATCTAACAACCAAGCTGTATGATAAACGTGATGACTTTAACTTTTCTATCGTAAAATTCCCTTACTTATGCAGCAATATACATATACCTTCATCACTTGCATACGGAGTATATATATCTCAGTTAATTCGATACGCAAGAAAATGCTCTACGTATGAGCAATTTCTAAAACGAGGAAATTTATTGACAAGCAAGTTGATGAAACAAGAAATTTAGCATTTTCGTTTAAAGTCTGCATTTCGTAAGTTCTATAGTCGATACAATTACTTTGTCAGCAAATACAATTAATCATTGAGTCAAATGCTGACGGACGTTTTTCATACTAATTGTTAGTCCATTATTTATACACTGAATTGACGACAGATTTTTCCGTTATTTCCCGATTATGACGAGGAACACTCAGCGGGTGTGACCAGTCAGCAGGGGATGCTCACTCATCCATGGCATCTGATCCCACCTCTGATGTTTCGGATGTCCGTGTATGCTCTGATCCTTGTATTGTTTTATGGACTTTGAGATTGAATACTGTTCGTTATCTCCATATCCTTCTTTTAAATTTTGTATAAAAAATAACAGCTTATTACATGTGAAGTCAAATAATCAGTGCGCTCTATTAACTTGCTTTGAAAAAAGGGAAATAAATCAAAGACTCAGGGGGCAATAATTTAACTAATTTGTTAAATATTTCCTACTCTTGCAATTTCCTCCATTAGTTTACCGTATATTTAATATTTTCAAGTATGTACATTATAATAATATGTAATTTAAAGCTACCCTGGGGCATTTACTATGGGCTTTGGAATAAAAAAAAATCACAATATAATCCAATGTAAAATTATCATTCCCAATTTTAGCCCAGGAGTTCACAATCATAACAAATATAATTCAGATTTGGAAAGACGCAAAATCTTACATTGCGTAAATATGAATAACTGCTGTACTAATATATCCTTAAGGACAGATGATACAAACAATTTTTTTTTCTTTGAAAAAGATTTAATATCATGTCACAAGTTTAGAAAGGTGGATGGTTCTTAGAAATGTTTTCCTCAGAACTGGAATATGAAAAAGATTTGGAAAATATTAGTAATATTTCAATGAAAAAAAAAATATAGACAAATCACATTCAGTAAAGGTTTACAGGTGAAAACAAATTTCAGAATATGTTACCATGGTGCTAAAAGTGTACTTTAAACTTAAAAAAGTATACCAAGCCAGTTGAATTTTATTAGGAAAAGCTAAATGGTAAAAATCAGCCTATGTGATATTGCTAATTTTTTGACATTTTGATTTTAAATTTTGATATCAAACCTTTATCAGAGAAAAAATTTGTTTGTATCATCTGTCCTTAAAGATTTTTAAAATTAACTTCCTGTGTGAATTGTTTGTGAATACTGAAACTTTTATTGTACATGTAGCACGTGGTATTCAAAAGAGATATAGGCTGAATAATTAGAATTGTTTATATATAGGAAACTAAAGTATTTTATGTTTAAGCACAAAATAAAATGACAATCGATTAAAATACCAATCAATTTCAGAACAACAAAAATAATTGAAAAAAAAACATGTAATATTCTTGAAACTAAACTTGCCTAAGCTGATTAATTTATAAGTCCCGCATTTCCATATGACCATCTACTGAACAAAGCTTAATTTTCCTAAAAACTGTAATAATTTATAATTTGGAGGAAAAAAACATTTAAAATGCTTAAAGCTTACGTTCTGTTTTCTCATGTACTCCTGGCACTCTGCAAAGAGTTGGCTTATCAATTCCCAAAGAATTTTTTTCGGTGGAATCTTGCCGCTTTTAATCTGTAAGATTTTTGCAAATATAGGACTTCGTCAAGAATTAATTTATTTTGTCACAACAATTATGAAAAAAGTAAAAGTATGTACGTAACACTTCAATAGCAACTGATTATAAATTACAAAAAACATAAATAATGTACTTCAACTTACGTAACGATAAACCATTTGTCTTATATACATTTCTTCCACTGATTTGTCAAGTGTTCCAAAATCCCATACAAGATGCATCATACTTTGAGGCAGAGGTTGAACACGGTACACAAGTTTACGCATGGTATTTGACCTGTTCCAAAAAATAAAGGCAATTTGCCGATGTAAGTCTTATTACGTATATAAATGCAGCAGCAGCAGGTGATATAAAAATATATATAAGCATATATACATACGAGTATATTGTATTTATTACCCATTCTATCAGTTGCTTGTTTGGAACTTATATAATATCCAAGTCCAGCTTGCTCCAATTTTTTTATCATTTTTTCAGAATGTCTGAAAAATAAACATTTTTTTTAAATTGCATTTGCAGAAAGACACATATCTCTAAATTCGTCTGGAAATATTTATAACTCAAACAACACACCTCCTGTATGGATTACAAGCAGCAACAAACTTAAGTGTCTTATGTAACTGTAAAGGTTTCCCACAGATGGTCTTATCACACATTATTTCTTTTATGACACCTATTGCCTCTGTAGTATTTGCTTCGTCAAAAAATAAGACTGTATATATCTTCTTTGTCGCATTAGTCTCTGCAAGGAGTTCAGCCTCAGAAACCTTTTTTAGAATATCTTCTCTGCTTGTTCCTCCATGTATCTGTTAGTACAAAAAATATGAAAAACAATATTAATTTGATTTTTTTAAAAAAAAAATGTAAAAGAAAAACATTAAATTCAAGCAATCAAATCTTTATCAAGAAACGTTTAAATAAGATTTATTTTAAATTATTTATTCAATCAGTCGAGCCTCGCCCTATCACTGACTAAATAATGAAATATGAAATTTACAGTTTTCAAGAGAATAATTTGTTAGGCTACAATTTGCCAATCAATTAAAAATGAAATGGCTTTTGTTTACAAGATATATATGAAAATACTTTAGGAACTAGCCATTAATTTTACCCATTTTGACCATTTAATAACCTTTATCAAAGATCATGAATTTAAGTGGAAATTCGGATTTAATTTTAAAAACAATGAATCTGATATGATTTTATCTTCTCTCTCTTCCAAAATCAACAAGAGGCCCAGGGGCCACAGCACTCACCTGACCACATCGGCTAGGAAAAGCACATATTTTATCAGAACTAAAAGTTTACTGAGGTGAGGGGAGGGGGGGGGGGCTTGAACTTTAACTCCCCCTTTGGTTCATGATTTGAACAAACTAGAATCTACACTACCTGAGGATGATTCCATATAAATACTAGTATCACTCATCATGGCTTTGAATACTTGAAAAGAAGATTCTAAAAGGTTTCTCATATATCTATATATTCCTATGTAAAACTTGGGTCAGCCATTTTGGCCCCAACCTAGCCCCGGGGGGTCATGATTTGAATAAACTTGAATCTACACTACCTGAGGATAATTTTACATAAGTTTCATCTTTCCTGTCTCAATGGCTCTTGAGAAAATTTTTTAAAGATTTTTCCTATATATTCCTGTGTAAAACTTTGATTGGCCATTTTGGCTGGCCCCACCCTTGCCCTAGGGGTCATAATTTGAACAAATTTGAATCTACACTACCTGAGGATGATTCCACATGAGTCTCATCTTTCCTGACCCAGTGGTTCTTGAGAAGAAGATTTTAAAGAGTTTTCCTATATATTCCTTTGTAAAATTTGGGTCGGCCATTTTGGCCCCACCCTAGCCCTGGGGATCATGATTTGAACAAATTTTAATCTACACTACCTGAGGATGATTCCACATGAGTGTCATTTTTCCTGACCCAGTGGTTCTTGAGAAGAAGATTTTTAAAGAGTTTTCCAATATATTCCTATGTAAAACTTGGGTCGGCCATTTTTGCCCCACCCTTGCCCCAGGGGTCATGATTTGAACAAACTTGAATTTACACTACCTGAGGATGATTCCACATGAGTGTTATCTTTCCTGGCCCAGTGGTTCTTGAGAAGAAGATTTTTAAAGAGTTTTCCTATATATACCTATGTAAAACTTGGGTCGGCCATTTTGACCCCACCCTTGCCCCGGGGGTCATGATTTGAAGAAACTTTAATCCACACTACCTGAGGATGATTCCACATTAGTTTCATCTTTCCTGGCCCAGTGGTTCTTGAGAAGAAGATTTTTTAAAATTGTCATTAATTTTTCTCTAATTCATAATTATCTCCCCTTGGAAATGGTCGTAGCCCTTCATTTGAACAAACTTGAATCCCCTTTACCCAAGGATACTTTGTAGCAAGTTTGGTTGAAATTGGCCCAGTGGTTCTTGAGAAGAAGATAAAAATGTGAAAAGTTTACGACAACGACGACAACAACGACTACAACGACGACAGACAACGGACAAATTTTGATCAGAAAAGCTCACTTGAGCCTTCGGCTCAGGTGAGCTAAAAATGTTTTTAAATTGATTTTTTAAATTCTCTCATTAAAATCTTGAAATTCCCACATGTTTAGCAATAAATTGCTGCTAAAAATAGCTCATTTACCTCACCTCATGTTTCATATATATATGTGCACTTCAAAGAAACATACATATATCATTATTTATTGATTTCAAACACAGTTTGTAACGTCTTCTCTATTCATATGAATGTATCCATGACACTTGACATCTAGTTTGCTAACAATTGTGCAAATAGCTTGAACTGTATTGTCATTGTTGTTAAATTCCTTACGCCTTCCGCAGAGCTCGATAAGTTCCGGAAAACAGTGAAGCGCTCATCGCTTTTAATGACGTTCGTTCCTTACTCTTTTGACAAAATAACCTGTTTCTTTGCAGACCATTCATCGTCTGATTTAAATTTGCTACCGATCAAAAATTGTACTTTCAATTTTATACAAATACATGGCTTTTTCCATACATTTCCTGTTTTATTTTTTTTTTTAAAGTTTGTTAAAGACGTTCCCGAATGCAAGGCAAAATTTCATTGCTATTCGCTGCTCCGTGACGTCCTAAAACGTCCCGGTGTTTTGCTTTTTTAAATCAAGTCTATATGTAACTGATATCTTTTAAACAGCAAGGCTGAATTTAAACTTGTACATTTTATTCTGTTTCAGCTCCATTTATTCGAGTTCTGGCTTTAGATACTACAAAGTGAATTTTTTTTTAAGTTGCTCCAAGACTTCATTTTTTGCTGTTCTAATACTAGATAATTTGTATAAATATGTAAATATGAAGATATATTCCAATTTTCTGACTCCAATAAATGTATACAGGGAAATTTTCGCTCCCGTCTTAATTTCGCCCCTTTCGCCCTACCGACCTGCAGGTGGGCGAATTAAAAACGGGGCGAATCAGAAATACACAGCATGATTTCTTAAATAGTATTGTAAATGGGCGAATTTAAAACGGCAAAATTGTTTTCAAGTGTGAAAGGGTGAAAATAAAACGGGGCGAAAATAACCCTATATACAGTATTCCAATTTGTTAATAAAATATGTGTGCCAAATTTGGATAAAATATAAGGTTTAATAAAAAAGTTGGGACGAAAGCCTACAAACTTCTTGAATTACCCTCGTATGTTGTATTATCAATAGCGCCCGGTCAAATCATGGTTAAAATTAAATCAGCAGTTCCTGTGAAGGAGCTGAGAATTTCCGAATACTACGACTAACGAAGAAAGATTGACAACAGACGTCGCACAATGACGGACAAATGTCAAATGAATAACTCAAGTGACTTAAAATGTCATTTTCAACAAAAATGAATGTTATGAGGCGATACAAGTTGTGTATACATGTAAATCTTTACATATTATAGATCATCAGCATTCGCATGTTGAAGAATGTTAAGACATATGTAAAGCATTATTTACCTTCATAATAATCATATTTTTCTCGCATTGACTTGATTTAGGACGTTGTAGTTTGCACATAAAATCAACCAAACGGGTTTTTCCACATCCAGTTTCTCCCATGATTACAACAGGAATGTCACATCTTTAAAATATTCAAGAGAGTGTACAAGTGAATTATAAAAAAATATATTGATAGCCTTAATTGCAATGCTCACCTCTGTAATTCAGGCATCATTTCATCATTATATTAAAGGAGTAAATCATTGGCAAACTGAATAGGACTAAGCTTTATATTTTATTGATGTTAATGACATCACAATTTGATTTTTGTATACATGTAAAAGTTTTGAGCAAATTTTGATACTTTTTCCTAGACTATCTTTTAGCCAAGAATCCATAATGTGAACAACAAAAAAAATGGAGAACAAAACAACTTTTGTTTATTTTCATTGAATAGAATACATCCATATTTATTATTATTGTATAAAATACATACAAGTCATATACTGCGACCCTGTTTCACCGAAGATCACTTAAAAATACTTTAAACATTTTGTATTTTCATACTTATAATAAAAAAAACCCTGGATATTTTTAGAAACCCAAATTGAACCTGTAAAGTGTATTTTCCTTTTTTTTTTGTTATTTGCATTGTGAGTGTGAGGGTGTGTATGTGTTTTTGGCTCCAAACCATCTGTTGTCGATAAAATCAAATTTTTAAACGCAAAAAGACGGACAATAAACAGATGGTGATCAATCGGTTTAGCTTTTGGCTAATACAAGCTTAAAAGAATCAAAATACTTACTTAAATCTCATGTAGATTGCAAGAATTTTTTTTACATTATCCAAAGTCAATTCGTATGTTTCATCTGGATCATGAACCTCAGAGACACCCATGACAGTGCAAAGCTTAGTTAGCTTGTTTTGTCTATAAAAAAAAATACTAGCTACATAAAAAAGTAATATTGTGGAATTATTTCATTTTTGGGGTAGATTTTTGCTTTCATTCGACTTTCGATTTACTGGTTGGAATGAACGCAATTATACACCTTCAAAAGACCCTAAGAATCCGTAATTTGACAAAATAATTTCTCTTGGGGATGTACATGTACGTAAATCTACAAATGGATTAACCCACGAAATCGTCGCTTTTTTTATCATTTAAAAGAGATGGTTGCACAGAAAGTAACTCAAATCATATCAAATCAAATAATTTTATTTGTGTAATTCAACAGCGATAATCTTAGTTAAATACAAAGGTTTATGATGAAATACCTTGAAAGATTTTCAAAATTTTCTTGCATGTTCACACCATTTTGATGCAGAGCCATTCCCAGCTTCTTCGGCAGAATGTTCTTCTCAACAACTTTTTTCATTTTGTAATCGATCAGGTCTCCCGTATCTCGATCAATTGTAAACCCAAGGAATGTCATGGTATTGCGATCCGGATTAAAAAACAAATATGGATGAGGACTGTTGGAAGGAAAAGCATACATTTTTAATATGTAAACTTTTGTTGATGATGCTAATACCTAATAACCTAGTGAATGCTTAAATTGTCCCACAAAAAGACTTTGTTACCTGCACTTTGTAAAATTAGGCACCTTGAAAAAGTCGAGGCGCGATAAATTTTGGTCCAGGAAATGCAATCTGAAACGCCCTTTAAAAATATTACGCACATTAAAAAAATCAAATCACGCTTAACTTGAGTCCAACATAACGCACTTTGAAAACAAATCTTTTCAAAGTGCGTTCATTTCGACAGTATCAACGCACTTTGAAAAAAAATTTACTGGGCTTTGGAAATATCGTTACAAATAAAGTATACTAAATTGTTATTTGAATCTGCATTGCTGGATACATTTATTGGCGATAAACTCACTTCAAGAACTTAAGATAAAGTTAAGAGGTTTCAATGTTGGGATACGGGATATGCGACAAAATGCGGTTCAAATTTGCGTGCTCTTTGAATAAAAAATTTTTGTTTCATAAAATGTTTTAAATATAATTTTTTACATAGTTTTTTGACATATTTAGATTAAAATTGCAGTTGTTATTGATTTTTATGTATTAAGAACGGGATCCACTGGATCGGGACCGAACTCATGCTTGAATCGGGTTCGGCTTGATCGGGACCGAGCGCTTAATTAATTTAATTTTGCGGAAACATGAGGTTGAAGTTGTTGATATAAATACAGTTCTGTTTTTGGTAATTTCATGATTAAAAAAATAATTTCCTTGCTATATATAACACGTAACACTTTTACTCATTATTAGCATTAGGAGGTACATGTACATGAATATTTAAGCATTTTAAAGAGATTGTATTTGCTTTGGCAAAAGTATGGTTATTTGGCCATTGTTGTTAAGATCAGCGATATCCCCTCCGTTGTAAGCTACTTGTTGTAAGCTGCATTACATTTTAGGACAGCTTGTCTCTCTTCGTCTATTTTACGTAATTCAAAGGTATTGAGAGAAAATATAGCTTTGTAAATGCATATGAATAACGAGATGAGTTGACGTACTGTCTAACAGTTGTATCCCCGTTTTTTTTTTTTTTTTTTGTTTTTTTTTTAAACACATATAACAAAATAATGTGTCTTTTACTGAAATTAAAGTGCAGAATTCGTGGAAACATGCATATCTAAGTTTTAGCTTTTATTTACATGAACAAAAAAATTTTTAAATTTTTTTTTACCTTGTTTCCCATTTTCTCTTGAGTTGGAATTGCTGCTCAGTATTCTCTGTCTTACATGTTTCTGACTTTGAAGACTCTTCGCTCACGTGCAATGATCGTGTTGAGAAATCCTTTAAAAAGATGTTTAACTAGCGTTTTATAAAGTACTTTTTCCTAAACATAAAAATACTGACTAAGACAATAATTTCAAAATGAATATAAATACAACAAGAGGCCCACGGGCCTTATAGGTCACCTGAGTATCATGTAACAACTTTCCAGCAATTGTATTTGGTTCGTGTTTTAAGCCAAAAGCCATGAAATTCACAAATTTTGAAAGAGGCACCATTGCTTATCAAAGGGCAGATTTCAAAGCATTAATTTATTTTTAGTCAAAGTACCCCCCTGGTACCCCTGCCCCAGCGGCCCTGAAATTATCTATTTTGAAAGAGGCCCCTTTCTTCATTATAAGGCCAGCATTTTTGTTTAGGTTTAGTTATGAACATGAGAATAAAAAAGTCCTGAAAGAGAAGGACATAAAATTTTTTTTTTTGATAAATCAATAATTAACATTTGTACATTCTTTTTTTTTATGCTATCCTAATAGGCTCCTTACCACTGCTTAAAAATAGGAAAGTAGAACATTTAATTGCTTATTTCATCATCTGCCAGTTTGGGCCAGTTATATAACTTTTGTGATGTTGATCAAAATATATTTTAAAAAATCAATTCTTTAAAAGTCTTTCAATATATCTTCATTTTTTAATATGTGTTAGGTGAATGTGTAGACATTGTTCTAAAATTTACTTGATGCCTAAAATTATAATTCCTATCATAAAACAGACAGGGAGTATTGCAGAGTAGGGTGAACATTTTTTCAATTAAGTGTAAAAAAATTTTTCTGGCTGATACAAATGATACTACATGCCTGTATATATTTGTATATTCTTGCCTTTTAATAGTTAATTTTTTTTATTTCTTCAGGTTATTGTTTATTTCTTCCTCAGATGGACTAAACTTCTCCCATAGTTTCAATCATTACATCTGATGCATAAGCAACCCTTTTCTAAAGAATGATGCTTAGACTGTAAGCTATAACAGAGACCTAAACAATATCGCTGGCAATATGCAATAGCTACCACGGGCAGTTTAAAACCTGGGGGAGGAAAATAATTTACAGACAGTTACTTTTGAAACGAATACATGATTATCTCACCAGCATGTCATTGTGCAACAAAGTCGTCAGCATTTGATTTGTCCTTTGAACGGGTGAAAACGTTTTGAATGGCACTCTTATCGATGAATTTTACACTAAACCAACCTATCTTCTTAGATCCCGCCGTTTCATCGTAATACCGGAAGTGTGAGTTCGTAAATTTGAAATCTCGATCCCGACTCAAATTTGACATCGGAAAGAATTTTTTTTATTTTTATCTGAAAATTCAAAACCTTCAGCGGAGGGTTTGTAAAACTGAAAATAAAAAAAATCATGGCCTTAAATATGTAATTAGATCATTAGCATATCAACCAGGAGCAAAGGATAAGATGTTCAAAGAATTCATGCATTTTTACTATATAATCATTAGAGCCCCACCCTAAAACAAGAACCCCTGACCCTGGGGCCATAAAATACACAATTTTGGTAAAAGCACTCTTGCTCATCATAACTATGAACTTAGTTAATTAATCTAATACCCAGGAGCAGAGAAGAAGATTTTCAAAGAATTCATGTATTTTCACTATATAATCAATAGAGCCCCGCCCTAACACCAGAACCCCTGACCCTGGGGCCATAAAATTCACAATTTAAGCAGAAACACTCTTGCTCATCAAATCTATATACTTACTTACTTTGTTTAATACCCAGGAGCAGAAAAGAAGATTTTCAAAGAAATAATGCATTTTCACTACCTACTTATTTATCCCCGCCCTAGCACCAGAACCCCTGACCCCAGGGCCATGAATTTCACAATTTTGGTAGAAGACTCATTGCTGATTACAATCATGCAAACAGTTTGACTGCTTGATGTCCAGGAGTAAAGAAGAAGATTTTTAAACATTGCATTAATTTTAGTGGTTTTGGTCCCAGTCCTCAGGTCCCAGGGGGGCAGGGATCATGAAATTCAAAATTTTTGTTCCCCTTCACCCATAGATGCTTTGTGCCAAATTTGGTTGAAATTGGTTCAGTGGTTGCCGAGAAGAAGCTGAAAATGTTCAAATGTTAACGCACAACGCACGACGCACGACGACGGACGAAAACAGATACATGTAGCAATAGGTTACCTGAGCTTACTCAGGTGACCTAATAAAAGGTGACAAAGCTATGGTATGGGGCCCCCTTTTCTGCCAAATGAATAATAAATATCAGTGAAAAATTGCATGAAAAAATAAGAGTTAAATTTGGACGCTTAGCTTTTTGGTCAATTTACCCGGGACCGCATGTCACATAATCCTTTTAGAATAAAGATTAATCAAAATACATCGTTGATCCGTACCAAAATTATTCAATATATATGCATTTTAAAGTTTAATCTCTCTGCTTTGAAGGAGGAATGCCACACCAACTTTGTATTTCATAGATCTCTAAGTCAACCTTTTTAAACAATGGTTTCAGCATTGAAAGGCCGATATTAGCTCTCAATTATTTCATTTTATTTTTTCGGATTTTTTCAAAGAAAATGAAAATAAATGATTTACGTCAAAATAAGACGCTTTCTTGTAAAAATTTTACTGTAAATGAATGCATCACATTAATATAAAGTATGAGAAAAAGCCGTATATATATTTAAAAAAATTAAATAAAAAAATATTTATGAAAATAAAACACATAATTTGTGAATATTTTCTAAATTTGTGATTAAAATCTTTTAAAAATCACTCACAACTGGGGAGAACATGGTCGTTAATCATATTTATAAAAGAAATTGAAACAAAATAGCGAAATTTTAGAGAATTTTTTTTATATATTGACCAATCCCGATCAAAGTTAAACCGATTCCAACCATAATTGTACAATTATTGGAAATAAATAATATTTCCCCAAGAATAATAGTCTGATTCGTTGTAATAAGGGTTAAAACAATATTGAACTTGACAATAAAATATATTTCTTCATTGTTTATACATGAAGAGGCAATACATTAGTAGTTTATTCATTTTGTGTTAATTTTGATCGGGATCAATTTAATTTTGATTGGGTTAGGTCCAATTATTAAAAAAAAAATTCTCTAAAACTTCTCAATTTCCTTTTGGACTTTGATTGATAAACATGTTCTCTTCAGTTGTGACTAGTTTTATGGGGTTTTTTATACTGTAGGTTTAAAAAATATTCAAAAATAATGTGATTTATTTTCATAAATATTTTTATTTAGTGCAATAAGTATTTTGATAACCCAGTTGACCATTAAGTGGCTAATTTCTTTCCATAATTCTTTCAAGGTTTTTTTTTTCAAATAAAAATGATTAAATAGTCTAACCAGTCTTTCTTTACATACTTTATTAGATATTACATGTAATATCATGATAAATTCACTTACAGCAAACTTTTAACTCGAAACCATCTTAATTGGATATAATTGATTTCTTTCATTTTCTTTGAAAAAAGACAAAAAAAATCATATAAAATAATTAAGAGCTGATATCGACCTTTCAATGCTGAAACCCTTGTTGAAAAAAGATGAATCAAAGATCTATAAAATAAAAAGTTGGTGTGGCATTCCACCTTAAATTATTGCGGACTACATTCTTTCAAGTTTTATTTCAATATACATTTATTGCGTTATATATCATCTTCACCAGAACACATTAAATAAACAAAGCTGAAAGGCAATTTTCAGTCAAACTGATTGATAAGAAAATTACGATATTTATGTAAATTAAGTATTGTGTAATGGCAGCATAATTTTAAAAAAATTAAAGTTGATAAACAATTAGCTGATTTTGTTGACGATTTCAATTTTCAGTGTTTTTATAAACGGGTAAATGCATGAACTATTAAAACAATGATAATTATCTAACTAGAGAGTCTGCTATTACAAGAAATAGCGTATGTCGCCCCGAACTGTTCACCTAATTTCATGGCAACTATTGATAAGACTTTTATTTTTTGTTTCACTAAAAAAAAATACCCATTAGCTAAGCTTGGACAACCATCAATTCGTATCAGTCCTTTCAATACTTTGATTTGAAAATCAAAGTTAAAGAATTTTCATTTTCCTCTGCTTTACATGGCAATAATCGATTATTTGAAAATTTTAAATGCGAATCGCACAACTACAATTACCAATCACTAAAATAAAAAAAAAAAGTTTCATGACGAATTTTCATGGGACCAGAGACAACACTTGTTTACAAATTCGTCGCCTTTTGCAGGTTTTCATGGCAACGGTAGCTATTTTGAAACTGAATTTCTACATGGCACAACTACAACCAGTGATATCGATCTTCCTTTGAGGAAAGTTTCAGGAAGATTGTCCCAGCAATTCCCGATAAACAGGCTGGAGAACAAAAACATGCGTACAATTGCAATACATGTATGTCGCCCATTTCTACTTTTGGGACGGCATAATACGTAGACAGTCCTATAATTTATTCAGATCTTAGATGATGCTATGGTACATTTTTAAAACGTCATAAAACATTTTCTACGTTGAAGGGGCATAACTCTATTAAAAATAGTGCGATCATTTCCAAAACAACACTTGACTTAGATATTCAGCTGATAGATCTGTATACTAAATTTCATTTCAATACATTGTATGTGCAACCTCTGCAAAGAAAACGGACGGAAACTGCAAATAAGTGAAATTCTTTTAAGCTGAAGGGGCATAACTAACAAAAATGGTTTGTTTGTACCAAAAAATAGACCTTGACCTAGATATTTAGCTGGTAATTCTGTATAGCAAATTTCATTTCAGTATGTGCAATCTCTGCAAAGAAAATGAACGGAAGCTGCAAATAAGTGGAATTTTACTAAGTGCAAGGGGCATAACTCTGACAAAAATTGTGCGATCGAACCCAAAACAGATCTTGGCCTATACTATATATTCACCTGAGTAACCTGTATACTAAATTTCATTTCAGTATGTGCAACGGTTGTGGATAAAATGAACGGAAACTAAATGGACCGACAGACCGACCGACCGACAGACAGCAGCAAAGCAATATGCCCTCCCTTCTTCGAGGGGGACATAAATATAGGACTCGGAATTTTTAAGCCTCTGTGAACAGAAGTTGCGGTATCTGTCACAAAGACAGAATAATGGCAGATTACTACTTTAAAAAATAATGGACACTGAATCCAATTGCTTCGCAAACTTTTTGATCACCCTTCGTACCCTGTAGTTATTTCATTCATTTGAATATCTATTAATGCATGGAAAGATATTTTTGAAACACTGGGGGAAAATGAAAAAATATTAAACCTTACCTGAGACATTTTCAATAGAAATTTCACTGCGAACATGGAAAATCCGGGAAAAAAAGCTGCTGCGTCTCCTTTGAAATATTCTGACTCCTCAAGATCTTCTAACTGTGTATTTAAAAACAGGACGAAATTCTTCAGCTCTGCCCATGATGGATCATCCACACCACAGTATCTGTAAATTCAAATTGATTCAGACATTTTCATAGCATGTTCAACAAGATCGTTTGTCAAACTCTGATAACCCCGTATTGCAGTGTTTGCTAAAGCTTAATATTATGAAATGCAAGGTCACGAGTTTAAAAAGTTGTCATCCAAGGGAAAGATATACATGTGCAACATAATCCAAATTACTAACCATTCAAAAGTTATGGCCAAACAAACCAAAAGAAAGACCTTGTTATAAGAAATATACATGTAAAAGATGAAAGACATGGCTCAGACAAATTAAAATTATGGACAAGGTTCAAGTTCTGCATTCAAACTGATAAAAGTTTAACAAATCGGAAAGGGTAAAACGTACACACTTTAAAATCCTCGATTATAGAAATCTTGATTAAACACCTTTTCATAGTGTTGGTATAGTCATTGTTTATTAATCATTGATTATCGATTTTGTCCGAGACATGATTCTTATTTTAACGTTAGACATATTTCCTTTTATGTTTATTCTACTATGATATCAATGGATTTGTTGGGGATTTAATTTTCGTCGTTTTTTAGGTATGCAGAGACCAATAGTTAGTGTGCATTATAAAATGTAATTTATTTCCATAACTCTCTACTCAACAATTCTTAATCCACAAAATAAAATCAAATATTTAGGAATCAGACCCGTACTTCTCTATACTGTGCAAAAATTTGACTCCACACCATATCCAATCTTAAGGGGGCCGACTCTAGTTTTCATTGCGCAATATTTCGCGCATTATAGTTAAATGAAGCGTATTGAGTTTACTATTTTAAAGCAACTTTTTTCAATTGATTAATAAAATTAAACAAAATTAAGCAATTACAGGTTTAAAAATGTAATTACAATTTTATGTAACTGAATTTTTAAACGATTTTGCAACTGATAGGTAGGTTGATGTCGTTTTAAATCGTTTTTGACGTTATGATAAACTGAAGCTCTTAAAGAAAGGGGTAATAAAAATGTTATTAAATAAAAAGTAATGAACATACGTTCTTGAAATTTATTTCATAGAAATTTGATAATCTGTTCATCATAATTTATTATTTTTTGTATAAATCCTATGTATGCATCATATGTTGTAGCACTCTATAATGACAGGAAAATACGTTAATTTTTGGCCTTTTGAGATGCCCCCCTCTGGTAAAAAACGGTAGAATTGTGTGTATCTTATACATAATGTACAAGATAGTATTACTCATCATATATTATAGTTTGAACAAAAACGCTATTGTAGTATTTGTATAATTTGATTTAAAGTGCTAAAAATTGGCATTTTCCTATATAATCCTATAGTAAATGTACCTGTATTTTTGAGATAGTGGACGGTAGATTTCGCATAAAACTTTGCATGTTCACTAAAGTTAATGTCAGTTATATATGGTATAACTTGAAGAGTTTTGCTATTGTTTTATTGCAAAAAAAAACAAAGTCGGCACACTGAAATAAATGATATGTTGGTAATGAAAGCGATTGATTTGTTCTTATTTCTAAAAAATGTGGCAGTTGAATATTTTTGCTGTGAAGGTTAATTAAGGAATGTTCTTTTTTTATGTTTTGTGTGAGTTATTGGTGTGTGAATCACACAAACTTGTCACGTAGGCATATTTCATGAAGCGCGCTACCGCTTCATGAAAAATATGCCTACGTGCAAGTCTGTGTGATTCACATACCAATAATTCACATTTAACTGAAAAACATTCCTTATATTTACATTTAACATGTTCGGAAGCAACTAAAATATGCTACATATTTGAATTTCTCGCTGCCCTATATCGTTGCATTTTTATTAACGTCGCTTTAGCCTTATTTTGACGTCATGTTCACGCACGTTTCTCCGTGTATATTTCTAGGCGTGAGTTTACATGAAATGGTTTTCAAATCAATGTCACAGTTGGCTTAGTAGAAAAACACAGCGAATGTTAATATATATTATTGAACATTTAACGAAAACGGGCAATAAAATTAAATTTATGTACAACAAAAAGTTCATTGGCCTTAACGTACACTAAATATAAGTCAAATTTTTTACTTGCAGTGAAAGAATAAAATCAAGAAAAAATCGTGTCTAAAACAGATAGATGGCAATAGGTAAAATAGATAGAACAGGTTATTTTAATTTTTTTTATCTATAAAAAGCTATGAAAGTACGTTTTGTTTAAGTTGCATATTCTTATTATTATTTTTTTTTTTTACAAAAAAAGAATTTTGAGTTAGTAAAGTATTAAGTCCTTTTCTTTAAAATCCTTTCTTTGGAATTTAATTTTATGCATTTTTGAGCAAAATAAATGTAGACAGATTATACACCAAATATTCAAACTACTTTTATTTTTTTCAATTTTAATCTGTAATATTTAGTAGTTGTTAATAAACATTAATATACATCATTGTACATGCCTTTCTATTGTATTTCTGTTGGTACACTTCTAACTTACTTAAGAAGGATTTCCAAACACCTTTTCTGCGAAAGACAAGGTCTAAAAGACATCTTATTATTAAAATCAATATTTTCTGCCAGACAATTTAAGTATAGAAAAGGTCTCTGAAACACTTCGCTGGCAAACTCTGCTGCATCAAATAAGGGATCCTTCTTATCTATAACAAAACAGAAATAAAAACAAAAGTACATGACTTGTATTCTACGTTCTCATAATTTTAGTTTTGGTGTAAATCATTTTCTATCTTAATAACGCAGACATAAAAAAGCAGACATAAAATTAAAACTTGAGGCCCATGGAACATGTTGCACACATGAGCACATGGGTTACCTAAAAAATAAAAATCAGCTAATTATTAAAAAGTTTACTTGTTTGGGGAGGGGAGGTTGAATTTTTTATTACTTGAGATTGTCAGGATATCAATAAAGCATACATGTATAATTTGTCATACTTGAGAAGAAGAGTTTTAAAGATTTTTCCTATACATTTCTATGTAAAGATTTGATTGCCCATTTTGGCTGCACCTTACCGTCAGGGGTCATTATGAACAAACTTGAATTAAGGTCTTCAATCCCTAATAGGAAGAAATTCAATGAAATTGAAAACATAACAGATATGTAAGCATTGAATACTCAGTTTATTTAGACATACTCCCTATTTATTACTATAAATATATTTAGTGGGATGTGTCCTAATTCATGACCTTGAATTTTGGTAAGAGTTATCTCCCCTTTTTGAATTAATTAAAAAAAATCAATTAAAAAAATTAGCTGGTAAAAAAATTGTTTTCAATTATCATTCTATTTTTAATATTTCAATGCATCTTTCCACCACAGGATTTATTGATATTCAAATTATTAGAATTTTTATTTTGAAAAAACGCTTTCCCCCATAGACTTCAATGCAATCTTTGTTAATTAACTACTGCTTAATTAATGAACTTTTTGAAAATTTCTCTTGGGCAATCCTTTTCCATTATAAAATGCTTTAATATAATATCAGAGTATAGTGTACTTGACGGACATTTAAGGGTAGAGAATTTGGTCCCATTAGGGATTGAAATCCTTAACTCTAACTGAGGATGTTTTTATATTAATATCACCTATCATAGCTTTGCTGGTCTTGAGAAGAAGATTTTTAACATATTTTTCTTATGTATTTTTATCCAAAACTTCGATCAGCCATTGTGGCCCAAACCTATCTTTCGGAGTCATAATTTGAACAAACTTGAATCTACACATCCTGAGGATGTTTCAATATTAGCTTCATCTTTGCTGACCCAGTGGTTTTGGAGAAGAAGATTTTTAAGATTTTTTTTTTATATTCCTATGTAAAACTTAGATTAGCTACTGTGGCCCTGCCCTACCCCCGAGAGTCATGATTTGAAAATACATGAATCTACACTACATGTACCTGTGGATGCTTCCACATTAGTTCCATCTTTCCTGGCCCAGTGGTTCTGGAGTTTTTTCCTATTATATTCCTTTGTAAAGCTTTGATCAGCCATTGTGGCCCCACCCTACCTCTGGGGCTCATGATTTGAACTAACCTGAATCTACACTACCGGAATATTTTTCCACATGAGTTTCATTTTTCCTGGCCCAATGGTTCTTGAGAAGAGGGTTTTTCAAAGTTGCAATTAACTTTTCATTGCTTTATAATTAGCTTTCCTTGGAAGAGGGCTTGGTCCTTCATTTGAACAAACGTGAATCCCCTTCACCAAAGGATACTTTGTGGTAAGTTTGGTTGAAATTGGCCTAGTTGTTCTTGAAAAGATGAAAATGTGATTGTTTACGACGACAACGACAATAGCGACAACGGCAGACAACGGACAAATTTTGATCAGAAAATCCCACTTCAGCCTTTGGCTAAGGCGAGCTAGCTAATAACATGGACATACTGAATTTCTCCTTTGAATATAGATCTAGACACTCTCTTGGAGATCGACATTCCACAAACGGGAAAATATCCAAGCACCTGGTCATGCATTTTACATGCCCCTACAAATAAATATATTTATTGCGCTGAATTGCAAAAATTAATTCTGTGTTTAAATGCAAACAACTTTTTGTCAAAAAGTTTGAAAATAACAACTTGGTCAGGTTTAAATGAATAAAAGTTCCACCGCGTAGTTTTTAAATTTTTATTCAAAATTGCACAAAAAAAGAATTTGAAGTGAAAAATATTTGCATAGAATAAGGATGGTTTCAGAATGGTAAAATTTTGAAGTTTAACAATTTCTTTATATTCTAGAAATTTGTTATTTGCATCATTTCCAATAAAATTAGGTTAAAACATGCATACAAATCCATGCATCCATTTTTGTTTATTTCATCTATCCTTAAAAACAAAAATTATTGGAGATAAATTGGGTTTTTTTCTAAATTGACTCAACGGGCTTTCCGTGCATAATGCCCAAACAGGGAATAAAAAACAGACATGTGCTTTATAGATTGACTCATGATGCCAAACAGATGGCACAATTAGTTTTAAAAATATAATTTCATTTGATACATAGAATACCATTGACCTTTAACTCCTGTACTGTATGCATAACAGGCATTGTTTCCACCAGATAAATATCATAGGACATCTTTCGCCAGACAATGCCTTCGCTGTTAGTAAGGGATCCAAGGATCAACAGTTGAAAAAGAAGGTAGTCAACATTTTCCTGAACCTACATTTTATAAAAAGAAATGTATTAAGTTTATCATTAACTTAAAAAAGTATAAGTGTATACGTAAATGTAGATCTATATCACAACACATCTTACGTCGTGTGCGAGGTCAATGTGAATGATTCTTGGTTCAGTGCTGTCTGTATGTTGAATGTGAGGCACTAAGTAACTCATGACTTCATCAACTTTTATTTTCTTCTCGTGCTGTGGTAGAGATATTAGCATTTTCTCACTTTCGCCAACAATTTTTTTTAACCTCTCATGTGCTCGCTTTTTATACAGTGTTTTTCCAACGCCTGCACGTCGTGATCTCACAATGCGTACACTGCAGCTACACCAAACAAATAAAATATAATTAAAACGAAAACTTCACACAAACGATATTAGGATATCTTTTTGTAACAACATGACTGATCATTGTTCTTGTTGCAAATAAAGTAGCATTTGTTAAACAAAATAAAAACACTTTAAAAAATAAAATAGATGTATACTTTTTGTTCTTTTCCATGTATATGTTGGTTAACCCTTTTTCCTGAGTCAAATGAGATTTGGTGCTGAGCAAAGAGAGGAACCAATTCGAATTGCAAAGAAAAGGTTTAACATCATAGTTAGTATCTGTGGTTTTACAGAACATTACCCACTTTGTGTCTCTGTCCATTTTTTAGTAATACAACTTTTATTTTGTGATATTTTATCAAGATTCCTCAGGAAATATATATACTTGTCTGCAATAGGTTAGGTGACGGTCTAAAGTGATTAGTTTTCAAACACAATAAGGTTCATTTCTGTAGATTCAAAAATCTCTGTATGAAGATAGTTATATACTTTTCAATAGATTTATATGTTTAAGAGATAAAATGAATTAAATGAATTACCCTTTCAAAGCAAAGAATTCCATGAAAATGAAAAACAGGGGGGCATTTACGGTTTGATTGCACATGAACAATTCGTGAACAATACAGGACTTTCCATATTTATTTGACCTTAATGAAATTATCATTTTTTGACCTTTTGCTTTGTCCTCCGTTAGTCTATATTTGCATAATTGGAAAAGAAAACAAAATGGTAAGTATACCTTATTTGCACCTGTTGATGAAATATAATTCTGGTCAAAGTACCAATGTAAATGATAATTCTTAAATATCCAATGGATACTAAAGCTTTCTTAACCTTTTCGTTTGATTTTAGTTTCATTTTTATGTTTTATGTTTTCATGTTTAATTGAATGATTCAGAAAGAAAGAGAATAGACAAATATTTCTTCCTTTCATAGTTTATGTAATTTTGTGGATTGTTTTGACTTTGTATCACATCTTGTCCAACATTCATTGTTTCTAGACCTTTTCCTTTGCCATTGGTTGAAGCCTATCTTTGGAAATGATTTGATTAAAATTCAGCACACTAAGGCAGAATCATCAAACCATTAAGCTTGCGCTTGGGAGGTACATGTACCAAGTGACTTCGAAGTAGCGAAAAAACCTTTGATCGTTTTAAATGTTTTAAAAGGATCCTACTCAGAGCAAGCAATTTAGATATTAACATCATTAAAAATGTATTAAAAAAAGAAAGCTGACAATGAAAACGCTGAAGAAAAGAGCATGTTCTACTATATTTTTCAGACAGTTCAACAGGTTTAAAGGAAACTGGAACTGATTAATATAAAACAGCAAAATGTTTCTATGTATTGTCAGGCATGGAACATTGTCTAAACTTTAAATAATTATGCAATTGTTTAAAGTACAAATTAGAAGGCAACAAGGATATCCAATCAAATATATTTACTTTTCTGTGTCGAGACCAGCATCTATAAGAATTCTCTTCTCCATTTTTAATTTCTCTTCAATATATTGACGAGGTAGATGTGCTAGGGGCAAAGGTGGTCTTCGATATTTTTCCAGCAAAGCAGCGATACGGCAGTGGTTCTCTGTTTCTTTACTGCATACAATGATGAGCTTGAAAGGTAAATCTATAAATTCAAACAGAAAAACAGAATAAATTTATGCACACGGTAGAAAAAACAAACACAATTCTTTAAAGTAGTACCTCAACAGTATACAGGTTCCCAAACGTAACGTTTTTATCACTTTTAAAAGTAACTTATCAATTATCAATTACAGTGACATGATAAAAGAGGTTTTTATTTTTTAAAGATGTAATTAATGAAATATTTATAAGATTACCAACTAGCGATTTTGCACTTTGTTATAAATGCAACGATTAGAAACATACATATCAATTATTAAATTACAACTTAAAGTGAGTGCTGACCAACCGTACGCATAATAAAAAAGTTAAAACAATTGAAAAAAAAATCAGGTTGATCAAGATCCTGTATGTCAAACAAAGTCAAACATTCAAATATCATACATGTATGATTAAAGCAAGTTATTAACGCATATATATTTTCATATAATATAATTAACCCTTTCAAAATCAGCATTTGATTTGTGCCCTGTTTTCACCATTCTTAAACTATGCTTTTTTAAAGGGTACATTAAGTCTTAAACATGCATCTCACTTTTTGATTTTGCCTGCTGTGAATATCTATTTAGTCTCTGCTCTGCTTCCTCACTGACTTCCAGTTTCAGAATTCCAGTGTTTGCAATGCAGAACACATCTTTGTTTTTGCTGAAAAAGGCTCTCCTCCAGAACACATCAATCTAATATAAAAATGTAATAAATTCTACGTTTTAATCAGATTACTTTTAGAATAATGATAGAAAACTGAAGTAAGGTCCTATTACATTCAGCACATGCTTATCATCTCAAGAAATTTGTTATGGCAAAAAGAATTGATGTACTATCTACCGTTCTTGGAAGCCGGTAGTATTATTAAAATAACGTCTTAAGAACTGGCAGGTATGATGTGACGTTTTCTTAATATGCTGCAATGATGACACTTCTCATTCTAAGATACTTTGATAAACAATTATTCTGTTTTTTTATATCAATTCGATGATTAAACATCAGAGAAGTACAATTTTCACAGAGCCCGAAGGTCTAAATCATCGAATTGACTGAAAAAAAGCAATAATTAAATGTTTTATTATACGATTAAATGATATATTCATTCAGATAGCATATGGTTAATGCCATCTTATACTGGTTAATATTTATTGATGTCCTGTCCAAATGCAATGTAATTATTTTATAATTCTTAATCAGATTTTTGGGGAAAGGGGGGTAACTTGCAACAACGCTAAAATCCATCCTAAATAATCATATTTGTAACATTAAGTCCACCTGAGTGGAAGCTGATACCTTTTTTAAAACTATATGTACAGTATCAATAAGGAATTGCCCGTTCTATTTTTAGACCAACGTAAAGAAAGTAAACTTTATATTTACCTGAGAAGTTACGTACAGGGCTAGGTCAATATAAATAGAAAAGTATTTCCATACTACATGCTTGGATTCCAGCCGAACAGGGCGATAGAATTCAACCATATAATAAAAACCATTATCTACCCAAGTGTTATGGAATAAACTGACAAAACATTGTGATAATTGAATCAATTATTCTTTCTAGTTTACATTATGTCGATATACAACTCAAGATTTTGGTTACATTGTAAGTGCAATAGTTTAATTATATATAAAATATTAGGTGGGTCAAAACTCGGTAAACAAATCATTGCTTGTGAAATACATCCATATTACGAAGAGCACAACCATTTTATCATCGAGTCAAATGCTGACTGACGTTTTTCATACTAATTGTTAATTCATTATATTTATACATGTAGACTGTCTTGACTACGGATGTTTCCGTTTTTTCATGATCATGAAATGAAGCTCACGGCGGACGTGGTCGGTCGGCAGGGGATGATCACTTCTCCGTGGCACCTGATCCCATCTCTGAAGAGCTGGAGGTCCGTGATTGTTCTGCTACTGTTTGGTATTGTTTTATGGACTTTTGAACTTGAATAATATTTGTTACCTCTATATTTTGCATGGCAACAATTTAAATATACAAGGGTTGTTAGAAAAGTTCGCAGATAAATTAATTGTGTACATTGAAGTGCGGCGTCTATCTGGTTAAAATCTTATCATTTTTATTAGCAAGTAAAAAATTAGGTTCATTTACTATGCTCTTTAATTTAGTCTATTTAAACCCAAGAGCTGAGAAGAAGATTTTCAAAGAATTCATGTATTTTCCCTATATAATCAATAAAGCCCCGCCCTAACACAACAACTCCTGACTCTGGCGCCATAGAATTCACAATTTTTGTAGAGGCACTCTTGCTTATCATAACTATGTACTTACTTAGTTTATTTTATACCAAGGAGCAGGGCCCGAGGTCATGAATTTCACAATTTTGGCAGAGGGCTCAATGCTGATTACAATCATGCAAACAGTTTGACTGCTTGATGTCCAGGAGTGAAGAAGAAGATTTTTAAAGATTGCATTTATTTTAGTGGTTTTGGTCCCAGTCCTCAGGACCCAGGGGGGCAGGGATCATGAAATTCACAATTTTTGTTCCCCTTCACCCATAGATGCTTTGTGCCAAATTTGGTTGAAAATGGTTCAGTGGTTGCAGAGAAGAAGCTGAAAATGTTCAAATGTTAACACACGACGCACGACGGACGTCGCACGACGCACGACGACGGACGAAAACGGATAGCAATAGGTCACATGAGTTTACTCAGGTGACCTAAAAATGCAAAATCTATAGGTGCTGCGTCAATGCCATAGGTACATGTAGGGTATTTTGGTATCTCAAGAGTTGATCAACACAACAGTCAATCCTTTCATTCTTACAAAGCTACTATCAATTGAACACTTTGATATAAGATGCACGTAGCTAATTGTCATTTGCATCCAAATTCATTTAGCGTCTGTCGGAAATAGTTGCTTGATCCACGATGCATGTTTATGCAAAATATATAGACGTATCATTTGTAAGGATTATCGAAAGACACCAAATCTTCGCAATAGTTTTGGAAAATTCTTGTGTTTTCGTTTCGTTTTGCTGACTTTCACTGGATTCACGCAAAAAGCGTGCTCAGAACGGAACTGTCCATCAACTTTCATAACAACCCTTGTACAGTATACATATTTTATTAAAGATATCAGGACTTTGGATATCCACCGCTTGGGTGGCTCACTTAGTAGAGCATCGGGCTAATGATGTGTGGGTCTGGGTAATATTAGTTACATAGTCATTTAGTGACCGGGTACGGGATGATACCTGGTTAGTAAATTTCATACCTGGCGAGACCACCTCTACTAATGTTATTGTGATTTAAATTCAAGACACGTGGTTTAGGTTGATTTATTCAAAGGTTATAGGGTAGAACCGGTTTTATAAATAAAATTGGCAATAAACATGATATTGCTATAGCCTGTTTCTTTCGAAAACATGTCCTGTAATAAATGTTTCCAGACCTTTCTGAAAGACTTTCATGATTTTCAACAGAAAAAGGGTGGCTAAAGGATGGGGTGTTAAAAGAACAATATATCTTATACTTTTCGGCGAAAATTAGAGCTAGCTCACTAGTGACCGTTTCGCTGGTAAAAAATGTGCATTATAATCTACACTGACAAACCTTTGTTTGCCTTATATGGCTATTGTTATAAATACGCACAGAGGATCTTACCACGGGCAACTGACCAATCGTTGAATGAATAGCAACGTTTACGAAAAATACATGTTTACATTTTACTTCGAACGCGTAGTTCAGGTCAATGTACGATCATGTTAATGGACTGCAAAATAAAAAAAAAATTCATACGAAAAAAATACAAAGATAAGAAACTTTGAAAGATGTTACGGGTGTTTTTAATTTGTTGTTAAAAGGAAAAAAATGTTTAATAAAATGTAGTTTGCGTCTAGTTCAGAACACCAGCGCTTCAAGGGTAAGGAAAACGAGCACATCTCTTATGCATTTAAATGGACAAAACTTTGTTTACGTTTGTGATCACGTGTTCGGCCAGGGAATTTACCTGGCAATTCAATTGTAATCACCGATAGTACAACAAAGGAATAGATACAGACGAAATCACTTTTGCAGTATGACTTTCAGAAACATAGACTTCCCCCGTTTATTTATCAAATGAATTGTTTGTCATTATGAGCTTGAAAATAAAACTTTTAAAAATGCTTTTTCATTTACCATAAGATTTTCCCTTTTTTCAAGCGTATAATTCCTGTAGTATTCGTAGTAACCCACAATGCAATACTCATTCAACTGATTGGTCAGTTAAAATCATGCTGGTGCCTCATTTGCTAATCCGACGCCAAAAAATATAGTCCCGGTTCCCATGCAAAAATATTTGTCGAAAAAGAAATTTTACTTCATAACAGCAGAAAATTGTATCATAGAGAATACTTATTTAAGTTTGAATGAATGTAAAAGATATCGATTGATTGAAGTACATTTCTACAGTAATTATCAGCTTATTCTAGGGTGGAGAAAACTGAAACGCACCATAACTTTTCTGTTTACCATGCCTCCACGTGCTAGTCACTTCCTAGCCACATTTCCGTGAATAATTTACCCTATCTCGCTGAAGTCTCGCTAACTCTCGCCAGAGCCACTGCCAAAGCTACTCTGAACTCATCGGGTTTTATAATTTGCAGAACACCGAAAAATAAAAGGTTCCGAACACATTAGTAGGGGTGGAGACGGAGCCGAGCCAGGTATGAAATTTACTAACCAGGTATCATCCCGTACCCGGTCACTAAATGACTATGTAACGAATTTACCCCACAGATGAACATATATAACTTTGCTTTGAAAATTGGATTTGCTGTCATTCAAGCTTACAACCGTACACGGCCACTAAATGACTTTGTAACAAATTCACCCTATGATAACTTTAAACAGTTTTCTTAGTAAAATTTTTGTGCACGCTTACAACCTGGCTTTTCATTTCATTTTATATCAGTACTACTATAAAACTCAGATTTAAGTTTATAACTTTATTGAACATTCAACAATAACACATAAACATTTAAAAAATAACAACAGTAAAAATAATGCATTCAATAACTTCTGATTTTAAATATTAAGAATTCAGTATTAAAAATCTCAACAATTGTATAAGAGAGTACATATGTATACGAGTATCACAAATTATCACTTTAAATCACAGACCAAAAAAAAAATTAATTATGAACACTTAAAAATTTACAACAAATTGACAATATAACAAAAAATTTAATTAATAACAACACTTTAAATATTAAACATTTTTAAACAAATCTAACAGGAAAAATACAAATATTCTAAAAGATAAAATCATTGATAATTATCTAATCGACCAAACAATTCACAGAATTTGAGTATAATGATGACCCACACAGATGATGTTCAATTGGACATCTCATTTTGTAAAATTAACATTGATGTTTATTGAACCAATGGTACATCCATGGAATGCTGGGAGAATTTGCCTGGATGAGGTGTGTACAGCGGAGGAAATCCTACTCTCAGTTACTGCAGATGGGGTTGTGAAATCACTGAAAAGGTCAGAGATGTTAATTCCTTGTAATTCAGCTACGGTCGTACTGCTCTCCTGTGAAAATGGCACTAAACTGAGAGGATTGCGAGTTTCCTAAGATGTTGGTAATGCCAGCTTTGAGGTGCTAGATGGCAGAGCTAGGTTGCTTTTTACTGGATTATTTGTAAGATTTTGGCCCATTGCTTGTCCCATTGCAATCTTCTCATCCATGTCTGTCCTTTGGTAGACTGTGAGTGATTGAACTGACTTGTGTCCCGTAACTGCCATGATCTGTGAGGGACTGAACATGCATTTAGTGAGAATTGTGGCTCCTGTAGCCCTTACCAAATGTTTAGTGTAACTCTGTGACAAACCAACACTTTCACTTAATTTTGTCATGAATTTTGCTAATGTTTTTTCCCCAAGTCGTGAGTTGCAGAACCAAGTAATGTCCTCATCAATAAATGCCTCTCGGGGTCTCTGCCACAAACTGTCACACTGTGGGTGTAGCTTCTTTAGATACTTTTCAAACGATTACACAGGACAGAATGGGGACTGCGGATATTCGGGCATTACTCCAGAAGTTGATTCCCTGTCATTCGCTCTGTGGTTTTTGGTCAATTCATCACAAGATTTAGCTACGTATTTCAGGCCTGATTTAGGATCCGTTTTGATCTCGAATGTTGATTTTGACATGGAATGCATGTTCTCCACAGAACGCCGACAGAAATACAATCTTATGTCGAACTGTACTTTATTCTGTAGGCCACATGGCGTATCAGTACACATATGTGTAGAATCATACAACTTCTGTCGATCGCTTTCATTAATAACAGCGTGATGTTCCACATTACCTTTGCCGATCCTTCTCAGCTCAGCAAGCGCAGCCTTAAACGACACGTTACCATCTCAAAATTCACCATCCTTTATTATGTCGATTTTCCTATTAAAAGGAGGGCTTTGTAAATACCTGTTCAAGGCATGTCTTATATTTTCAAACGAAGTCGCTTTGTAATGCTTTCCATCTTGCTTCCGAGCACTGAGGTAGAAATGAATTAAAATTTCATTCAAACGTACTGCATCAAACTGTTCAAAATTCTCGTCTTGCTTCTTTTCTTTTAAGTAAGCTTTCAACACTCGTGCCGCCTTTTAATTGTTTCTCTGGAATTTATAAGTTTCTTTTTTCCTCAAGTTCGTCTGCGTCCAAGGACGCAAATCTCGTCGCCATATTTGTTTATCAAAGAACAATAACTCGTGCAGCCTAATTTACATAGACCGGGTATGGATTTACAACTGACCGGGTATAAGTAATCCACCGCCTTCACGTGACAGACTTTAACCAATCGTAAACCAGGATTTCGTGGAAAAATCATCAGAGGTAGGGTAATAATGAGATCCATGGTCCAGTCATACATGTTTTCTTTTCCTGTTACCGATTTGGTGCCGTTGATGAACCCCTGGACTTGTAGGTGAAAGTCCCGTCAGGTGGTGAGAACTGCGATTATGTCTTTGAGGGCGAAGATAATTAAAGGAAGGAGAGTTGTACTGATTTTAGCCGTGGATATCGGCCTGGGAAGGTAGAGCACCTGCAGCAGGGTGTCCTGGCTTCAATTCAGTCATATTTATCATCTCCTTTTCTGTTTCATCATGATATGTTATGAAACTAGGCTAATTCATTCTTTACAGGGGGTCAAGCTAATCATAACCGGGTTATTTGATGTATGAAACGTGAGAAGACTGTTTTTTGTACTCCTAAGTACTGTAGACGTACTTTTTTCCACGGGTTCATAATTCCGCGGAATCTCAATTTCTGTTTAATCCGCGGGTAGAAAATTACGCGGATTTTCTAGATTGTCACTATATGCCTTACATTTATATTAAGTACGCTTGGACAAATTTCCGCGGAAAATTTGTGACCGCGTACATAGCGTAAATTAATACCACGCGGAAAAAAAGTACTTCTACAGTAAATAAAATTGGCAGGTTCCCATTGTTAACATATTTCACCTCCTTTTTTACAGCTTTAGATGAAGAAGGAGTTCTTGTATATTTTAGTAAATAAATTAAATGATTTAAGGAATGAATTTAATAGCTACCCATTTTATAAGGTATCAACTAGGTTAGAACAATTTACACTTTATAAACCGCAAAGCTGTATAAAATGAGTTGCTTTTCAATTCATTACTAATAATTTAATTTTCATTCATTTGGTGTAAGGAAAAAAGATGTCAATTTTATACGATATATAGAGTTTTCATCCAATCAAATGCAGCGGTACATATGTACAACCAGAATTAAATTATCTTACAATGCAAAGAAAATTTCTCAAATGACTTAAATAATTCTAAAATTTTAAACGTGTTTTTCTCTTTCGGTAAGTTTTTTTTTAATTATTTTTATAGAATAATAGGTTTTAGAATCTAGGCTTATCACAAAACAAAAAATAATATCAGAGTATCCAGCTTACTATTCTGTTACATATTGTTACATAAAAATAGAAAAATTAAGCTTATAAGACTTTTTCCCTATATACATTGTGAAGCATTATAAATCCTATATAGTAGAGTATTAATGACAAAAATATAATAATGAAACTTTTATTATATTTTATTGTAGCATTAATATGTCCTTGTAAGTTTTAAAAATTAAATTGCCACTTTCTAGGTTTATCATAATTGTGAAAAAGAGTACTTAAAGAGAAGTTAATATTCTTATCTACTTCTTATTCTTATCTTGTTACATGTACGTATTCAGTGATAGCTACGTATAGATCATATACAATTATTTCTTAAGCTTTAGAGGTTTGAGAATGACTAACTAAATATTTTCCGATTTCAACTTCATAAAAAGGTCTCAACACTTGTTAGTAGATATCAGTTAATGAGTAAATTATACTACACTGTACCTCATCAAGACTTGTTTCTTCTGAACAGAGAAGCACTTCATTTGAAGAAGGTAGATCCCCCTTTTCCGCAATTCCGTAGATTGTTAAAATTGTGTCAAATAAATCAGCTAAACAGATGAAAAAAAGAGTTTAAAAAATCAACCGGGGACATTTAATATTCTTCAGAATTGTTTGATAAAAATTTAACTAATCAGCGGAAATAATTTTGTTTGATATCATGGAAAGATACAATACGTTTAATGACGTAATAACTCCGAAAACGAAGTCAGAATTTCGTGTTCTGTAATACACAAAACACGAAATTCTGACTTTGTTTTCGGAGTTGGATAGGGGGGGGGGGGCTTAATGATCTTTTGAAATTAAATAAGAAAGCTGTCAAACATTTTTCATTAAAGAAAAAGCTAAAAAAAAAACCAAAAAACTCTTGTCATCCTAAACATTGATTGGTATATACAAAGCATGATCTGACTCCACAATTTTTGACCCCCCTTCCCTTCTAGAATCAAATTGCCGTCTTCTGATAAAAATGTCTTATATGACTTTCACCAGTGTCCTAAGATTATATTAAAGGATTATAAACTCATATCAATATAAATTTCAACCAGCATGAATTGGAAAGTCTCGTTACGCAAGATACAATTGTAGAAAGCAGAATTTATATACTTAAGTTTTATATAGAATATATTTAATTCCATACATTGAAGAGCTATATAATAAACCGAAAATCCAGCTTGAGCATGTAAATAAAAACCTTAAATGAAAGCACATAATAGCATTAAAAGATATAAACGGTTCTTATAAAGAAACCATAAAATGAAATATAAAATGCATTGCTGATAAACAGTGCCATAGTTCCACTCAATCTCTTAACAATACATATCTTCTTTGAAACGTTGTATATATATATATATATATATATATATATATATATATATATATATATATATATATATATATATATATATATATATATATATATATATATATATATATATATATATATATATATATATATGTTAATAAATTGGCGTATTCGAAATTTAGCGCAACCTATGGATATGAAGTTGTTGGCTTAATCATGAATTAGCGCTATGTTTGTCTGTGGTATACATTGTATTTTAAAAATAATTTCTTAGAGGTATTCATGAATTAGCGCATTATGGTCCGCGCCAAAGCCGCAAAAATATGAAGCCCGTTGTTTACATCACATACATTATTTTTTCTTCAAACAAGAGGAACCCCGTGGGGATCCGGGTTAGAATAGGTCCTCAGTACCCCCTTGCTTGTCGTAAAAGGCGACTAAATGGGGCGGTCCTTCGGATGAGACCGTATAAACCGAGGCCCCGTGTCACAGCAGGTGTGGCACGATAAAAATCCCTCCCTGCTCAAAGGCCCTGAGTGCCGAGCATAGGCCTAAATTTGCAGCCCTTCACCGGCAATGGTGACGTCTCCATATCAGTGAAATATTCTGGAGCGGGACGTAAAACAGTATACAATCAATCAATCAATCAAACAAGAGGCCCATGGGCCTTATAGGTCACCTGAGCATTATGCAACACTTTCCAGTGACTGAATTTGATTCATGTTTTAAGTCAGATGCTATGGCATTCACAATTTTGAAAGAGGCACCATTGATCATTATAACAATACACTTAGCAGTTGCTTACTTTGGTTACTGAATACTCAAAGGCAGGGTAGAGGAGCAAAAAATGCATGTCAACTAATCAGTAGTGCCCTTTTCACACATGAACCCCTGACCCTTAGGCCTAGATCAAAACATTGCATAATTTTTAAAAAGGCATCCTTGCTTTTCAAAAATATTTGATTCATACCAAGGAGCAGATTTCAAACAATTCATTCATTTTTAGGTCACCTGAGTAAACTCAGGTGACCTATTGCTATCCGTTTTCGTCCGTCGTCGTCCGTCGTGTGTCGTGTGTTGTGTGTCGTGTGTCGTGTGTTAACATTTGAACATTTTCAGCTTCTTCTCTGCAACCACTGAACCAATTTCAACCAAATTTGGCACAAAGCATCTATGGGTGAAGGAGAACAAAAATTGTGAATTTCATGATCCCTGCCCCCCTGGGGCCTGAGGGGTGGGGCCAAAACCACTAAAATTAATGCAATCTTTAAAAATCTTCTTCTTTACTCCTGGACATCAAGCAGTCGAACTATTTGCATGATTGTAATCAGCATTGAGTCCTCTACCAAAATTGTGAAATTCATGGCCCTGGGGTCAGGGGTTCTAGTGCTAGGGCGGGGCTAAATAAGGATATAGTGAAAATGCATTATTTCTTTGAAAATCTTCTTCTCTGCTCCTGGGTATTAAATAAACCAACTAAGTACCTAGTTATGATGAGGAAGAGTGCCTCTACCAAAATTGTGAATTTTATGGCCCCAGGGTCAGGGGTCCTGGTGTTAGGGTGGGGCTCTATTGATTATATAGTAAAAATACATGATTTCTTTGAAAATCTTCTTCTCTGCCCCTGGGTATTAAATAAACCAAGTAAATAATTATGATGAGCAAGAGTGCCTCTACCAAAATTGTGAATTT
>PRKT01000925.1:30367-78760 GCA_003671525.1 Saccostrea glomerata | reverse complement strand
CTTGCTCATCATAACTATGCACTTAGTTAGTTTATTTAATACCTAGGGGCAGAGAAGAAGATTTTCAAAGAATTCATGTATTTTCACTATATAATCAATATAGGCCCCGCCCTAACACCAGAACCGCTGACTCTGGGGCCATAAAATTCACAATTTGGTAGAGGTGCTCTTGCTCATCATAACTATGCACTTACTTAGTTTATTTAATACCTTTAACAAAGAAGAAGATTTTCAAAGAATTCATGTATTTTCACTATATAATCTATAGAGCCCCACCCTAACACCAGAACCCTGATCCTGGGGCCATAAAATTCACAATTTTGGTAGAGGCACTCTTGCTCATCATAACTATGCACTTACTTAGTATATTTAATACCTAGGAACAAAGAAGAAGATTTTCAAAGAATTCATGTATTTTCTCTATATAATCAATACAGGCCCCGCCCTAACACCAGAACCGCTGACCCTGGGGCCATAAAATTCACAAATTTGGTAGAGGTGCTCTTGCTCATCATAACTATGCACTTACTTAGTATATTTAATACCTAGGAACAAAGAAGAAGATTTTCAAGGAATTCATGTATTTTCACTATATAATCTATAGAGCCCTACCCTAACACCAGAACCTCTGATCCTGGGGCCATAAAATTCACAATTTTGGTAGAGGCGCTCTTGCTCATCATAACTATGCACTTAGTTTATTCATTCAATACCTAGGAGCAGAAAAGAAGATTTTCAAAGAATTCATGTATTTTCTCTATATAATCTATAGAGCCCCACCCTAACACCAGAACCCCTGACCCTGGGGCCATGAAATTCACAATTTTGGTAGAGGCACCCTTGAATATCATAACTATGCACTTAGTTTTTTTTATTTAATACCTAGGAGCAGAGAAGAAAATTTTCAAAGAATTCATGTATTTGCACTATATAATCTATAGAGCCCCACCCTAACACCAGAACCCCTGACCCTGGGGCCATGAAATTCACAATTTTGGTAGAGGCACTATTGCTCATTATAACTATGCACTTAGTTGGTTTATTTAATACCCAGGAGCAGAGAAGAAGATTTTCAAAGAAATAATGCATTTTCCCTATATACTTATTTAGCCCCGCCCTACCACTAGAACCCCTGACCCTAGGGTCATGAATTTCATAATTTTGGTAGACGACTCAATGCTAATTACAATCATGCCAACAGTTTGACTGCTTGATGTCCAGGAGTAAAGAAGAAGATTTTCAAAGATTGCACTAATTTTAGTGGTTTTGGCCCCACCCCTCAGGCCCCAGGGGGGCAGGGATCATGAAATTCACAATTTTTGTTCCCCTTCACCCATAGATGCTTTGTGCCAAATTTGGTTGAAATTGGTTCAGTGGTTGCAGAGAAGAAGATGAAAATGTTCAAATGTTAACGCACAACGCACGACGCACGACGACGGACGAAAACAGATGGCAATAGGTCACCTGAGTTTACTCAGGTGACCTAAAAAGCCTAAGAGCTTCGCCTTCTCTGTATGCTAAACATTAGAGATTCTGTTTGTTAAAAAGTTATCCCACTCACAACCAGTAGATAAGAGTATACTTATCACACGTAGTCATTATCATTCAGGATTCCGTAAGAAAATTGTCTTTGACATGCATACACTGTTAATTTGTCCAACCCCAATACAACTAGTTACCTGACACTTTGATGGATTCAAAATAATTTTAGACATAACATATCAAAATTTTATTAATTGAAAGGTATCAAATGATTTTTCGTAATAGGCATAATTTCAGAATACAAAACACTCGGATTATACATTATTTATTGTAATACATACCTTGAAGGCAAACGAGTAGATTTGGACACCCAGCTTCAAAACACTCTAAAAGTCTGCGGTCAGGTTTTTGAACATCTATTAACAAAAAATGACCCTTTGTTTCTTTTATTTTGATGTTTTATGTTAAACAATATAAAAATTTAAATTACACACGAAGAATAGTTAATATGCAAATGAAAACTTGTACACTGTACATGTAAGTTTAATATATTTACTAGCATAGAAATTAATTGTTAAGTATATGTAACTAAGAAACTGCAGTCTTGATCATATGAATATGTACGTACCCATTGATGCAAGTTCCTCAAGAACGAATCCAAGATGATCTACACTGAGGTAGTCAGATATGTTAGATAAAATCGACTGTAAAAAATTGTTCCATAAACTGTCTAATGATTCAAGCAGAGGTTCGAGCGCAGCTTCACTAGAAAAAAAAGAAATGATGCTTTATTTTATATAAATCATCATACTTCAATTAAAAAACAAACGTAACTTTTTCTTTCTACTAATGCAATATTATAATATTTTTTTTACTTTTGAAAACAAAATCAGTTCATATGATATTTTTCCTACGACCTAATTGTTCCTTTCAGATACTTGTTTGTATTTTTTAAGTGGATAATCCAACACGTTCAAGTAAAACACTTTATTAAATTTTGTTTTGCTCACAAAGAAAGTAAAAATACTCTCTCTTAAAAACTTAATTTAGAAGTAATGCATACTGTAAACCAACTTTTATTCGCGTGCGAGAAATGTTCGCGAAGTTCGGGAGAGCCTCGTCATCGCGAAAAATTCTAGCCGCCAACCGGTTCTTAAAGTGTATTTGTCTATTAACTACAGATCCAAAAATGCTTGATCGCAAAAATTAATCGTCGAGAACTAGTTTATCCCTAGTCAATCGCAAAATAAAATCGTTGCGAATAAAAGTTGGTTTACAGTATTTTTATCGTTAAAGATATTTGAAAAAAATATCAGGAAGTTAGAGGAGAAATTAATTGCATACGTTTTTTCGTTTGGAAGAGAATTCAAGAACTGTTGAGTACTGTCACTTAGTTCATACAAGACCTTTTCTTTCGTCTGCGATTCTGTCTTATGGAATTCATTTTTGTGCGCTATACACCAAGCTATTCCTTTAGAAAAAATCAAAATGCACAGGCACATCAAGAACATTTCAAAAGATTCTTATCACGTTATATTATAAGTGTAAACACTTGCTATTATTCAGTATAACATTCTTATTTTTTTCCCTATTTTCAAGCACATTATTAGCTACGAGGGTTGTCCGTAAAGTTCGTGGACAACATTGATAATTACGGACAAACATTGACAAAATATTTGAAACTATTATTTTCATTAAATTCATGTTTCATTTTATAAATATGCAAGTTTTCAACAAAAACAAAGCACAAATAGTCATAATTTTATCAGAAACAAAAAAGACACACACTCATACCCGGAGCACTAAAACGAAAATTCTTGGTTACCGACGTCAAAAGCTAAATACGAGCACTAGTAACTTTTCTGAACATAGTCAGCGTTTAACTCAATAAAATCTCTTATGTCGTTTTGACCAGTCATAAAAATATGCACAAAATGTCTAAGTTTCATTCTTAAAATAATATTTAACATTGCCTGTATCATATCCTGCAATCATCCAACCACTGTCCGAGTAAAGACGATTTCATTTACGGAAATACGGCATGATCACGTTACAAAATTCATATGTTACAGCACTGCAATCTCGGAATAATGGTTTTCCTTCACGCATGTCATCCTGTAAACTGTTCATTCCGTCCGAAAAAATTTATATGCCACTTAAATACTAGTGAACGACTTATTTTACTATGTTTTCCTGAATGTTTACAGAATGTATTGGTTTCTGTAGGTGTTTTTCCGGTGTAAACGCAGAATTTTATCACTGTTCACTGCTCCACCTATTCCGAAAACGTCTCTTTTTTGAACGATTCTGATCCTGTCTTAATAAGTTCTAACGCTGATTGCTCAGTCATTTTGAAACTTTGAACGTTCAAATTTTTCAGGTTTTACGTGATAACTTCTGTCAATCTCATAATGTAAAATTCTTTCAGATATCCCAAGAATTTTTAAAAATACAAATGAAATTTAAAAAGTGATAAATAATTTTTCAATTAAATTTTTGCGGTGCTCCGGATCTCCATTCCAAGTCTAATTATGAAGCCATAATTGTAGTTAATCATTTGAAATTGAATAATTTTTTACTTTATTCGATTCACATTAAGTAAAGGATTAGAAATATGCCAAAAATAATTATCAATGACACAACTTTTATTAAATTTTTGGCTTGTCCACGAACTTTACGGACAACCCTCGTACATGTATATACGAGGGTTGTCCGTAAAATTCGTGGACAGGCTAAGAATTAAATATATGTTGCGTCATTGATATTTATTATTAGCATATTTCTGATTCTTTACTAAATGTGAACTGAGAAATGTAAAATCGGATTCCATTTCAAATGTTTAATTACAATTATGACTTCATAATCAGACTTGGTATGGAGACCCGGAGCACCGCGAAATTTCGATAAAAACATTATATATCACGTTATAAATTTCATTTGCATTTTATAAAATTCTGCAGAAATTTGGATAACTTTTACATTGTGAGGTTGACAGAAGTTATCACTTTAAAGCTGCAAAATTTGAAAATTCAAAGTTGTAAAATGGCTGAGCAATCAAAGTAAGAACATATTAAGACGGATCGGAAGTGTTCAAAAAGGGACATTTTCGGAAAAGGTGGAGCAGTGAGCAATGATAAAATTCTGCATAGACATCGGATAAAACAACTACAAAGACCAATACATTTTATAAACAATCGGGAAAACATAGTAAAAGAAGCCGTACATTATTATTTAAGTGGCATATAATATTTTCGGACGGAAGGAACAGTTTACAGGATGACATGCGTGAAGAAAAACCATCATTCCGAGATTGCAGCGCTGTAAAAAATGAACTTCGTAACGTAACTTTACCGTATTTCCGTAAATAAGATCGTTTTTACGCGGATAGAGGTTGGAGGATTGCAGGATATGAGACAGGGATTGTTAAAATATTATTTAACGTATGAAACCTGAACATTTTGTGCGCATATTTTTGACTGGTTAAAGCGAAATAAGAAATTTATTGAGACAAATGGTGACTATATTAAGAAAAGTTACATGTACTCGTATTATGCTATTGACGTCGGGTGACGTCAAATATTTTCATTTTAGTGCTCCGGGTATGAGTGTGTGTCATTTTTAATTTGATAAAAATACAACTATTTGTGCTCTGTTTTTCTTGGAAACTTGCATATTAATAAAATGAAACATGAATTTAATGAAAATAATAGTTTCATATATTTTATCAATGTTTGTCAGTAATTATCAATGTTGTCCACGAACTTTCCGGACAACCCTCGTATAGATGTAAATATTTGCGTAAATATGACTTAACGTTATGAAAGTAAGCTTAACCCTGAATCAAAAATTGTTTCGATATAAGATAACAGATAAAAAAAAAACGACTCGTTCAAGATAACCCTTAATTAGGCCTATTTCGGCCGGCTTCGCCCCAGGAAATAGTCCTAGTCTCAGAGAAAATTGAATTTTGCTAATTCTCTCACTGATATACTTAAACTATATAAACTAGGTTTTATATTTCACATAAAATTATCAAACCTTTTTTAGCGTCGGTTGGTTTTATCCCATTTGCAAGAGCTGCGTGTGCCATTTTTACTGACATTCCTGCTTGCTTTAGTTTCTTTATGAATGTTTCCTCTTCTTCTGATGTTGAATACATATTTTTTTCTGAATTTATGCCTTGAGGGATCATTTCATCTCGCTCATTCTCTCTCTTTTGTATCGTTTTCTCTGCCTGATCAAGTGCAATCCGAATGTCTTGAGCCAAACAATTCTTTTTAATACAAGAAAGAAGAGAGCAGAGAAGTGGTGACGGATAAGCTTTATTGCGAACAAGGGCAAGTTCTTTTTGTAAAATGACAAGCTGTTTCATTGTGAACAAGTTCAAAAGATGATTTTCCTCTCTTTTATTTTCTATAAGCTTCTCCCATTCCCTTAAGCATTTCTCTAAGAAGAATGATAACTTGGGCATAATTGTGGTCACTTCATCATTTGGATCTCTCTTCCCCTTTAGCTGCGTATGGTCTTTTCCTTTTCCAAACTGAATAAAAACACAAGCTGGTCGACGTGGATCGCAAAGGAACTTAACATGCCAGTTTGCAAACAGAATGCATCCAGATTCTAACAACTTTATAAAGACATTGCTTAGTCTTACAACAGAATCAAACACCTACAAAAAAAAATTTTAAAAAATATTGTAATGTATAATTTACTTGCAACCGACTTTGATCGTAATTGATTATTATTGTTAAAAAGTCGTCAATAGTTCAGCCATATTTCGGCGACCCCTCAGTAGTGAAAATTATTTAATATATCCTATTTTTATTTATGTTTTTAAGATATAATAAAAAATTCGAGGAAAGAAAAAGAGGTTAGAAAGAAGAACATGACTACACATGAAATTCAGTTTTTCACTTGATATTTACGTCATTTCTTTTTATTTGAAAATTGTGTCGACATTCACGAGACATATTAAGTAAAACTTAAGCAATATAGTGAATATACCATAGCATAACTACAATTATGCTATTATACCATTATACCGTAGCATAACTACAAGTGACATTTTTATTTAAATTAACTTAACTGTAAACAAACGTTTATCAAAATATTAAGATATTTCAACATAAATATAAATAATTCAAACTCCAATTAATTGAATTTTGTCAGTAAAAAAACTGTACTTAAATTCTTTTAAAAAATATATAATTTAGCTGTTTTAATCTAGATGATGATCATCATGTTTACAAATACTATGAATATATCTGCCTGACTCATGTATGATACTCTTTTGCTAGGATCTTAACATTTACTTTTGATACAAACAAATTCATGTTTCGAAATAATGAGCACTTATTGATCAACTGCCAAGCCAAAACGTAGAGAAAGAAGTTAAATGAATATTTGATTTTAAATTGAAGCTATGCAAAACGACCCACACGAAACGACACCACATCTAGACGGGACTTCTTTATTTCTGGAGTTATTACCACTTATCAGCATCTAAGGGTTGCCTTATTGAATGATGTTAATAATGTTGATACATGTAAACGCTCAAATAGATCAAATAAAAGAGATTTTGTCCAAGTATTTTTTTGTGACAAACCTAATTTTAATAGGTTTTTCGAAAATATGTTATTCTCTTGATACCTACATCCACACTGATTTTGAACTTGGTTCATTTATATACCATTTCATTGTAACAACTAAAAAAAACCATATACCCAATGGTAAATTTATTAAAATACTGTGTATGACAATCAAACAAGAAATTTATTCAAAAGAAACATTGATTTTTTTCCAATATATGGATATGATTTGGCATTAAAAATAAAAGCATTCCAATTACATACTTATTAGGGACAATTATAAAAAAAAATTACACCTATTCCAAGAACATGTACATGTACATAATTATTATAAAATTTTATCTCTGTGTTCAATAATTTAGAAGTGCAGAAAGAATTGGAAAGATACCATTGTTGATTGATTTGTTAATTTTATGTTGTTCAATGCCCCTCTCGAGAATTTTTAACTCATATGAAGATGAAACCCCTTGCTGGTGGGGTGCTACAAATTTTGGTCTATATTCGGTACTTAGTGATATGGAACCGTCAAGGATCTTTTTCGTGTCAGCCCCTACTTTGAGAGGTAACCTTGGTTCATAGGTCTCATCAAAAGGACCGGTATCCACGTCCCAAGTTGGGATTCGAATCCGCAACGTAAGGATTGACTCTTTACATTGAGACTCTAGAAGAAGATGCTCTAACCTCTGCACCACGCGGGCGACGGAAAGATTGGATGATCAGTACGAACTAGTCAAGGCTGAAACAAGATGTATTTGTGAAAAACTATGCGCCCGGCGGCAACAAAGTTCGGAAAAAAACTATTATACCATTAAGGTCACAGACAAGGACACAAGATCATTGATCTTGGTGTCATTTGAAAGAGCTTGATAACTGATGTATGCGTACCAAATATGAAATCTCAATCTCTCATTGTTCAAAAGTTATGTTGATGGTTCAAAAATCTATTTTTAGCATAAAGGTCACAGTGAAGGTCGCAAGGTCATTGACTTTGGTGTCATTTAAAAAGGGCTGATAAGTGGAGTATACATATCAAATATAAAGTCTCTATCTTTTATGGTTCAAAAATTATGGCAAAGGTTAATGTTTGCAGAAAAAAGCTATTTTTAGCATATTGGCCAAAGTTAAGGTCACAAGGTCATTGACCTTGGTGTCTTTTGAGGACCTTAATTAGTGGAGTTTGCAAACCAAATATGAAGTCTCTATCTTTCATGGCTCAAATGTTATGGTGAAGGTTAAAATTCGAGATAAACAAACAAACAAACAAACAGACAGACAGACAGGACAAAAGCAATATACGTCCTGGATCTTTTGATCCGGGCGCATAAAAATAGGTTCCAGCATTGTCTTTGTAAGAATCATTATATAAATTATCTTTTAAAAGAACTAGGATTCTACAAATGGTAATCTAAATTTTACCCTTAGCTCCCTTTCTTAAAAGAATATTCTTCAAAATCAAATGTCAGTTTGGAATACTTTGATATTTCCAACCAAATGAATTTGAATCACCATTTCTTCTGTATGATTTCAAAACGTCTTAAAACATCACAAACAAAGTTCCATATCAGGTTCTTCTAAATCTTCCACCAAGCTCCTTTATTTACTCGTCTCTGATACATCAACAACAGGGAAGATTAAATTGATTGTTTATTGTTTTACGTCCCTCTCGAGAATTTTTCACTCATATGTAGACACCACCACTTGCCGGTGGAGGGCTACAAATTTTGTCCTATGCTTGACACTCAGGGCCTTTGAGCAGTGAGGGATCTTTTTGGTGCCAGCACCTACTGCGACACGGGGCCTCGGTTTATACGGTCTCATCCGAAGGAGTGGGAGTCGAACCCGCGACGTAAGGATTGATTCCTTACTTCGCGACTCTAGAGCAGACGCTCTAACCACTGCGCCACACGCGCGACGGAAGAAGAAATGGAATACTATGCCACAATATATTTGACATGTCGTTTGACTAAGATTTGAATTTTTGAAAAAATTCCAAGGAAATTTAAGAACATTTGACATCACAATTTTTTACAAAAATCAACACATGAAAATAATATAAACACTTACGACTTTTCAGCTTCATGCATGTACTAAACTTGGCATTTCTATGGACACTTATTGCCTTCTGCTATTAACAGACCTTTTTTGTATTCATAAATAACAGAACTTGTTCAAAATCTTTTCCCGGTGAAGCCGAAAATACTAAACTGCCTGTGGCCTTAAACTTGACTATTAGATACGATATTAGTGGAAATTTAAGCGAAAAGCAAATTAAGCGATTTGCCCTTAAACCTCGGTATTTTATTTAGCAATTTAAAAAAACTCATTTAAACTTTTATAACACCCAATTAATTTTAGTGATATTCAATTTTAGCAAATTCAGCAATCTCGCTAAAAATTATCTGCAGATCTGTAGCGTTATGATTTTATATATTTGTCCTTGACCATAACGCTACAGATCCCGTAATGCAAAAATGGGGCAATTTACGGCGCAATATTTATTGCGCACTTTGGGGAGAATTTCTCCATTTTCCAGCATCGGTCTATTAACTACCTTTAACGTTCTAATTCTATGCACAGTATTCAACTAATCTGTATATTTTATCCATCTTCCAACCCTTTATAGTCGTCTCTACAAGTAATAAACTCGCTTGATTTAAATTATTTGTTAGATTGCTGAAAATTTACTTTAAGAGAGTTTATTGCCTGTAGAGACAACTACGAATAGTTGGGAGGTAGATAGAATATACATATTGGCTACAGAATATGTCTAGAATTAGGGAGTGAAAGGTAGTTGATTGACCAGTGCTAGAAAGTGGAGAAGTTATCCCCAAAAGTGCGCAATAAATATTGCGCTGTAAAGTGAATCTTTTATGCATTACTGGATCTGTAGCGTTATGGTCAAAGACTAATGTATAAAACCATAACGCTACAGATCTGCAGCTAGCTAAAAATCTGCTTTTGCGGTATATCGACAACGTATTGTCAATTGACAATGGTTATTTTCTTTCTTATGTCGACCAGGGTCTGGCACATCTGTTTCATATTTGGATATTTTTATAGACAAGGACGTTAAGGATAATCAAACAAGAGGCCCATGGGCCACATCGCTCACCTGAGAAGATTTCATCATGCAGTTCTTTACCAGATCCCCCCCTTCCTGAAATACCTATTGTGACCCCACCCTACTACAAGGGTAATAATTTGGACAATTTAAAATCTACACTATGGATGTTTCCACAAAACTTTTAGTTTTTAAAGCCCAGTGGTTCTTAAAAAGAAGGTTTTTAAAGATTTTACCTATATATTTCTATGTAAAATTTTGATTCCCTATTGTTGCCCCGCCCGACCGCCGGGTCATGATTTTTACAATTTAGAATCTACACTACCCCAAGATGCTCCCAAACAAGTTCAGCTTGTTTGGCCTAGTGGTTCTTGGAAAGATTTCTAAAGATTTTTCCTATATATTTCTATGTAAACTTTTGATTCCCTATTGTGGCCCCGCCCTACCCCCGGAGGGCAACATTTTAACAATTTAGAATCTACACTATCCCAAGGTGTTTCAACATAAGTTTCAGTTTTTCTGGCCCAGTGGTTCTTAAGAGGAAGATTTTGAAAGATTTTTCTTATATATTTCTTTGTAAAATTTTTATTCCCTATTGTCGCCCCGCCCTACCCCCGGGGGTCATCATTTTTACAATTTAGAATCTACACTATCCATGGATTCTTCCACATAAGTTTCAGCATTTCTGGCCCAGTGGTGTTTGAGAAGAAGATTTTCAATGACCCCAACCTATTTTTGTCTTTTCTTGATTATCTCCCCTTGTGAAGGAACTTGGCTCTTCATTTTAATTATTTAAATTTCCCTTCACCCAAGGCTGCTTTGCACAATGTTTGAACAAAATTGGCAAAGTGGTTCTTGAGAAGAAGTCGAAAATGTGAAAAGTTTACAGACGGACGGACAGGTAGACAGACGGAAGGACGGACGACGGACAAATTGTGATCAGAAAAGCTCACTTGATCCTTCGGCTCAGGTGAGCTAACAAAAAAGCTTAATGATAAACGGGATAACTAACTTTTCATTCGTCATGTTTCTATATCTCAGGTTGATTTGATACGCAGTAGCATAAGCTGCGTATAAACAATTTCTAAAGCAAGGTAACTTATTGACAAAAAAGTTGATGAAACAAGAATACCAGCAGTCTCCTTTAAAGGCATCATTTCGTAAGTTCCTTGACCGAAACAACGACCTTGTCAGCAAAAACGATCTATCATTAAATAAAAAACTGAATGACATTTTCTTTACTAATTGTTAGGTTACTATTTACACAGAGAATTGTCGACGGAATTTTCCGTTATTCTTGATCATCACAAGGCAGGTGTGACCGGTCGGCAAGGGATGGTCACCCTGCCAGGTCATCTGATTCCACTTCTGATAATTAAGAGATTCGTGTTTGCTCTCTTTCTGATTTGTAATATTTAATAGAGTTTGAAGCTTGAATTTTGTTCTTTTTCTCCATATATTCTATCTAAGGACATTGATTTAAGGGTTTTAATATAGGAATAAAACTCATTCCATTAGGAATGCTTAATCCTATTAAGTTTTCGATCCCACCTCTTGTGTATCTTGCAGGGGTTTGTCTTTTGATTCTAAATTAGATTTATTTTGTTTTTCTCTTCGTTATCTTCACCTTTACAATAATTTTGGTAAATCTTTCCATAAAGTCTATTTTTGATATCTGAAAATATTAAAATTATATAACACTATATCCTCAGACAAAGAGAAATATTCCGTTAAAAACTGTACTTACATTTATGAATCTGTAAATGTCGTTAGCTTTATTCTGATCTTTTCCTACTACAAGCATGAGTTTACTTTGCAACTCTTGGAGTTCCACGAATGAATACTGGCTCCGGAATTCCGTCTCTCCCTTGCCACTGATATGGAGTTTTAAGACATCGTTTGTGGTCTTATTAAAGATAGCAAATTCAAAAATTAAATATAATCCTAAAACAATCTAGCTGAATTAAACACAAAGAACCAAACAACAGAAATGTTTATTTACATAATACTGTACTGAATTGAAAACATATCATTTTCCTTTATGTTTATATTTCAAAAAAGGAAAATGATATGCTTTTATGTTAATATTAAAAATACTGATATTTTCATTCCTTGTGTGTGTCTGTCTGTGTGTGTTTGAGAGAGAGAGAGAGAGAGAGAGAGAATAGATGTAAGGATATGTTTATTAAATTAACGTTTAAATTCTCAGAAAGAGATTTTGACGTGTAAAAAGCATCTTGGGTAAGATATGTATAAATATTACCAATCCTTTTCTCCCTTCTTTTCCTTCGATCAAATACATCCCTGAAGAATTAATCATTTTTGCTTGTTCCAAAGAACTTTTCTCAACAGAACTCTGGGCTTTTTCTATGTTTTTAAACCACTGCAATTGCCTGTTTGTGTCTTTCTGTTAAAAATCAAAGCATTAACACTCTGTTATCATATTATTTCCTTTGATATCTTTGTTCCCTGAAGCGAGTTCACTGGAATTTTACTGTCTTGTTTTCTTGTCACTACACAATTACATGTAAGTTCCGAAAATATAGCTTCTGTAATTTATTTAGATTTCTTTTTAAACTTCTCTTTGATTTTAGGGTTATTTGTTCTCAATTTATGATTTCGAGTATTCAAATAGGAAGGAAAATTGAAAAACATCACAGAATGAATTTTACAATATCCAAACATAATTTTTAAAATCAAGTAGGTTAAGGTACTTTAAAGCACTTTGGTTTTACATGTGTCAATCACAGTTTTCCGAAGAAAGGGAAGCAATTCAATTTTATTTTAAAAATTCAAATTAATAAACAACGTTCATCCCATGTTATCAATGCATTCTGTCGTCGTTGGTGCATTTATATCCTTTTCGCTACGAAAGAAAGGAGGATACATGTATTCTAATTCTATTTCCCAAACATGTAAGGATTGAATCTTATTTTAACCTATATCATTCTATAAAACATATTGATATAGGTTAAATTATATTCTTCATTCCTAATAAATGAATTTAAGCGAAGCTATAGACAATAAGACAATTTTTCCTCCAAAATGGCTGCAAAATTAGCATATTTTAAACATAACGTCAATCGGATAAATAACGTTTGATGTAACTCATTAAGATCAGTAACGCTTTTTATTTCAAAAGTCGTAGGAAAAAGAAACCAACATGCTAGTAGAGAAAAGGGACACTTTAAAGTTGTGAAAGGTTAAAACTTTTTTTACAAAGTCAATTACTTAAATTACATAATTTGTGCAATCTATTTTTATATCTAAAAATTAATATAATCTTGGTTGCATCTTCTTTACTAATTGATAAAGATTTTAAGAAAGCTTTGCGGTCTATCAATAAGAAAAATGAAAACATGTTAAAATAAGAACTTAAAATTTTCACAACAAATAGAGGAACAAGCCATACCAATTTGTCAGGTAATGATGGGTCAGCATTGAATTCTTTCCAAACAAGATGACATCTATCTATAAAGAATTGCAGATCACATTTTTCATCGACACCAAATATCAGAGCTGCATATCCCGTTACAGCTGTATGAAGATAATTGACCCGATCTTCTTCATAGTCCCCCTCTCCTACAGACATCATAGCTAAGTCCACAAAAACTGAAAACTCTTGTAAATCTATAAATAAGAATTATAGATTGTAGTAATCAAAATAAAACATAAAAACTATCTATTTGTTTTGCAACTTTATTCAAGGATGGAAATTTTGTGTAAATTACAAAATATAGAACGTTTGTGTTTAACAAATAAGAAAAATTAAATTGATAAAGGTATAAGGACAATTTAAACTATGTTATACGATATAACATAAAGTGTTTAATAAAAAAAAAAGCGTAAACTGAACATAATAAAAACAGTAAGATTAATTATTCTCAAAACTGTCATTTTCAAGGCCTGTTGTTAAAATACTTAAAAAACAAAATTATCAGATACAGAACGCTTTAATCCAAGAACTGCTTATTAAAATATATAATAAATTATTATAATATTTCTTGCCGGAGAAGACCGTAATAAACTTTAATTAACAACCCTATCCCGTCCACAACTATAATAGATACTCTACTTGTACATGTAATTACTATGATTTTATTCGAAACTTGAATTTGGGGTTCTATATGACGTCACTATGATAACGAGTCCTTCAAGTTACGAATTGATTCTTGTTCAAATAATTCTTATCAGTTGTTCAAGATCTGAAATAGTATACTCGTAGTCTAGAAACCTTAAATTTATTACTTTGAGACATTGAAGCACATGGTTCTTCAACTTAGAGATAATAAAAAACTTAAAGTTGTTATGACTCATTTCAATAAAAAGTTATAGAATTTTGACACATGTGCGATTTGATTTGAGAATGAAACATAGAAGAGGCTATTAAATTCTCAATGTCTACTTCGACTCTTAATTAATGATTTTCTTATGAACACTGTCTATAGCATAAGCTGACAAACAGCTAAATGTTAAAAGGTCTTACCTGATAAAGTGGATCGAATCCACTGGATCAGTGGAAAACAATGATTTAGTTGTGCAATGCAGTTAATCTTATCCATAGAAATGCCATTCATACACTGGCATGCTTCCATGATATTTTCATCAAAATCTGACATTTTCATATCCTCGTTGTTTGCCTTTAAACATTAATAATAGCCACATGATTTAGTCTTACATAAATGTATCATTGTGTTACTTGTACACATTGTAACATACATGAATATAAATCTGAAATTTTTCAAGTTCATCGAACGTTTTAAAAAAGGTTGTATCTTTGAAGACTTACAAGCTTTTTTATGTTAGATAAGGCGGAGAAATTTCCTTTCAGATTGTAATTTTCAACGACTTCTGAAATAACGTTTGCAAACTTGACAGAACAGCGAAGAGAGATGTATTGTTTCAATTGTGTCAATCTCACATCTTTCCATGGATTATTTTCATCACCATAAAAACATTCAAATTCTCTTTCTAGGATTTCAGAATTAGTTTCTTCCAAGAAGCTCTCAAACTCCTTAAAGGTAATATTTCCAGTTTTTACATTTTCGCATATATGGTTCCACTGCGGAAGAATGGCATGTACAACTTGAAAAATGTGAATCATAGTTGGTACTCCTTCAATACCTTCAAGAATACCGTCAAGCATTTTTAATCCTTGATTTCGCCATATGTAACGACCAATATTGCTTTTGAAAAGACTACAATGGAAAAAAAGTTTTATAATAATATCTTTTTTTCATTAAAAAAAATCAATTTTTCTAGTCACATGATTTTTATTGTGTGAATTAAAGCTACATATACGAAGGGTGATCAAAAAGATCGCGAACTATTTTTGATAATGTCTAATTTAATACTAGAATTTTGCACATATTGTCATATATTTGTCATTAATGATGTAAAATAAATGACTTTTTCAATAGGGTATTTTTATAGATAAAAACTTCATTGACAGTGTCATTTGTGAAAGTGAAAAACATGTGCGCAAACCAAACGATATTTGAAATTCTTTAAACGCTATTTTGATATGCATCTTACATCATAGGCCTATAATATTTTTTTTTCAAAATTCCCAAACAATCAATTTCCGACGGCATGAAAAAAGTTTAGTTTTGATTGAATAGTATTTAAAATATTCAAATAGGGTTTAGCTCACCTGAGCCAAAGGCTCAAGTGAGCTTTTCTGATCAAATTTTGTCCGTTGTCTGTCGTCGTTGTCGTCGTAGTAGTCGTCGTCGTTGTTGTAAACTTTTCAAATTTTCGACTTCTTCTCAAGAACCACTGGGCCAATTTCAACCAAACTTGGCACAAAGTATCCTTAGGTAAAGGGGATTCACGTTTGTTCAAATGAAGGGCCACACCCTTATTCAAGGGGAGATAATTAGAAATAATGAAAATTTGATGGTATGTTTTAAAAATCTTCTCCTCAAGAACCACAGTACCAGGAAAGATGAAACTTATAGGAAAGCATCCTCAGGTAGTGTAGATTCAGGTTTATTCAAATCATGACCCCTGGGGGTAGGGCGAGGCCACAATAACCGATCAAAGTTTTACATAGAAATATTTAGGAAAATTCTTTTAAAATCTTCTTCTCAAGAACCACCGTGCCAGGAAAGATGAAACTTATAAGGAAGCATTCTCAGGTAGTGTAGATTCAAGTTTGTTCAAACATGATCCCTTGGGGTAGGGCGGGGCCAAAATGGCCGATCAAAGTTTTACATAGAAATATATAGGAAAATTCTTTAAAAATTTTGTCAAGAATAGCAAAGGCATGAATGATAATATTTTTATGGAAGCATCCTCAGGTAGTGGACATTCAAATTTTGTTCAAATCATGACCCCTTGGTTTATAGGGTGGGACCACAATGTAAGTTCAAATGTGAAGGGCAATAAAGCCACAGCTAATCAAACAAATATTCAAGCTTAGTTAGCGAAGACTTAAGTTTGTTCAAATCATACCATCTCCCTTTTAAGGATTGGTTTAGACCACTACTGGTTTTAAACTTTTCAATAATAAACTGATTTCTGCTTTTTTCCTATTCACATTGCTCAGGTGAGCGATGTGGCCCATGGGCCTCTTGTTTTTTGCTAGGACCTTCGTACATCTAAAACCTTTAGAAATAGAATACACTATATTCGGGAAAAAACAACATCGTCTAGGGAAAGATATATTAGAGTTAGTATTAACTCTTAGTATTAAGAGTAGTAAAATAGTCCACAAGCATCTGTTAAAAACATCTTAACCGAAATTAAATCTCACAATTGCAGTTAAATACCAAAGTTAAAATAGCTATGTGTTCACCACTCACACGTCTCGTAATGCAGATACCCAGATGACGGACTAGCAAAGACTTAGAAATTATCAATGTGGATTTTACTAGAATTTTTTTCGCGACAAACAAAACGAAATGCAAGAATGTTTAGGAAATACGCTTCTACAAGAGGCCCCTTGGGCTTATAGGTCACCTGAGTATCATGCAACAACTTTCCAACAATTGAATTTGATTCGTGTTTTAAATCAGAGGCCATGTAATTCACACATTTTAAAGAGGCACTATTGTTCATCATAACTATACACGTAGCATACTTGCTTTGTTTACTGAATACACAGATTCAGTTCAGAGTTACAAATGTAGTTATGATAAGGCTGTCTGAAGGAATAAAATGCCTCGAAAATATACATTTACTTTGAGCTAGATTTTAATTTTAATGTGTAATCCTTGTTTGAAATTGCAGTCAACTTGAGATAATAGTTTAACCAGGTTTTATTTTAAAGCATTTGTGATGTCACATGACTGTGTTGATCACATGACGGAGATTTATGATATTCCTAATTGTTGCACAAAAATCGCGTCGGCACAAGTGCAAAACAAAAATTTTATGCAAAGTTTGTAACATAGATCATTTCATCGTGATCTCTGGTACATAGAAAGTGCTGGGGGCAGGTTTATTTTTACTCGTTAAGAAAACATTTTATGAGGAATTCAACTTACAAGCATAAGAAAGGGTACATGTATTTTCCACTCTTTATCGCGATTTCTACAAAATTGGATAAACTACATACAATCCCCCAGCAAAATTCAGTTAGTGAGTTAGTGGACATACTTTTCTTGTAGATTCACTCAGAATATCTTCAATTTGTCTTTGTTTATCATTTGTGCCAGTCCAATATAAACACGATTCATAAATTGTAACTGTCACGGAGATGATGTAAGGGGAGTGTTTCACACATAATTTTTCGCTATTGTTTGAATATGTGCATATCGCACAAGAGAAAAGAAAAGGAATATTTAAAATTCAAATGTTCAACATCAAAATAGCAGACTCGAGATAAAAAAATCCTAACACTTGAATTATACAAGTCCCCAAAATAAATCTACATGCCATGTTAAAATTATGACACTTACCCCGTCATGTCAGCTCAAGTATGCAGTGACTTGACGTCATTTTCTATTATGACGTCATATCTAGATAATTCAGAGAAGTTAGTACAGTTTCAAAAGTTTAATATTTTACGAGGAGCAGCCTTATCCTAGCTGCGAAGAGAAAATTCACTTTCACTTTGTCAGTTGTGCACCTCATCCAACAGGAACCACTAATTAACCTTGGGCCACATCATTCAAAATTTTGGAAATTTTATTTCATCATATTGTTAATACCAAAGTGCAGATTTCAAATTATTACACTATTTTCAGACTATATACCACCCCCACCCCCAAGTACCACTGTCTCAGGGGCCCGGAAATTGACCATTTTGGAAGAAGCAGCTTTTTTTGTCATAAATATATACTACGATCCGTGGCATTATACCAAGGAGCAAAAGAAAGATTTTCAAAGAATTCATGCATTTGCACTGTTTAAACATTAGATCCCTGTCTTAACCCAAACAGCCCTGGCCCAGGGGACCTGAAATTAACAAATCTCAAAGAGGCATCTTTTCTCCTCATAACTTTGTACATAGTACATTGATTTAATACCCTGGTGCAGAAAAGAAGATTTTTAAAGAATGTATTAATGTATTTTCACTATATAATCAAAAGAGCCCCACCCTTACACCAGAAGCCTCAACGCAGGGGCAATGAAATTCACAATTTTGGAAGAGACAGCCTTATTCAACATAATTACCCGGTATGTACTTGGTTAGTTTAATTAATACTCAGGAGCAGATAAGAAGATTTTCAAATAAATTATTCATTTTCACTATATATTCTTTATAGCCAAGCCCGAGTACTAGAACCCCTGATCCTGGGACATGAAGTTCACAATTTTGGAAGAGGCAGTCTTATTCAACATAACTATGCACCTGGTTAGTTTATTTAATTCCCATGAACAGAGAAGAAGAATTTCAAAGAATTTATGCAATTTCACTTTAAATCTATATAGCCCTGCCCTACCACTAGAACTCCTGACCCTGGGACCATAAAATTCACAATTTTGGAATAGGCAGTCAATTTCAACTTACCAGGGCCATACATGTAGAAGAAGAATTTTAAAGAATTTTTCATTTTCACTATATAATATATATTTAGCCTAACCCTAGCACTATAACCCCTCACCCTGGTGCAGTGAATTTCACAATTTTGTTAGAGGACACAACCTTGCTGGTTACAATCATACCCTGAGTTATACTGCTTGATTTCCAGGAGTAAAGAAGAGATTTTTTTTAAATTGCACTAATTTAAATGGTTTTTGGCGCATCCCCCAGGCCCTAAGGGGGCAGGGAATATGAAATTCACAATTTTTGTTCCCCTTCACCCACGGATGCTATATACCAAGATGGTTGAAATTGGTTCAGTGGTTTAAGAGAAGATGATGAAAATGTCGAAATGTTAACGCACGACGCATGTCGAACGACGGACGACGACGGACGAAAACGGATAGCAATAGGTCACCTGAGTTTACTCAGGTGACCTTGAAAAAAGAGGTACAAATTTAACGTTCATCAGTGTTTCATAAAAAGAAACTAATATTTAGTAATCAAAATTCTAACACAGCTTTTCCTGATGTCAGAATGTTAATGTCTTAAAATAATGAAAATTTACATACTAGTATGTAAAAGAGGCAAAGTATAACAAGTATTATAAAATACATGTTTATATCCATGTGACAGTTATTTTGGTTGTTTAATTCTATCTTTCAATTTTTTCATTATACTACAAACCGGCCACTATGAATCATACCTTATAGTCCTTGGTAGAAGGTCAAGGTATTCTGAGGAAAATCCTAAGAATTTTACAGACGGCTTGTATTCAGCACACTCTTTTTGTTGATCATCCAGCATTTTGCATGCACAGTGACTGCAGAGATAACCATTATCCAGTCTGATTTCGTCTCTGTAAATCTCCTTAATTGAAAACCCTACAAATGTTCGAATAAAAATTTATAAACTGTTTAGCATACACTATTCACATGATAAAATAATTCTTTACAGAAATAAATGATTTTCTTATTTACATTTTCATTAAAAATTCATTACAATTTACCTACGAGTTGTCAGAATCAACACTGAATTCCCCATTACGACCTTACTCATCTCAGTATTGTCATTTCGTTGATTTAAAGTTTGCATTACTTCGTTTAAGCCCATAATGTGTTAGATATTTTAGACTATATGTTTTTCATTATACTGTAACGAAGAATGCCGTGCCTAAATATTTGTATTGAACCTGGTATAAGAAATTATTTTTTGTATACTCTACAGCATTTCGTTGTAATATTTTCCGGGCTCTGTAATGTGTAAATATCCATGCTAAGCTGAAATAATAATCATAAGAAATAACAATGGACGGTGCAAGGTACAGGCCCCTGTAAATTCATAACAATTCTTCTATCTTTTGTTTGTGTAAACCCCAGTTCCCACGGAGCTGCGACTTTACGACGATCATCCCGATGATGATCATCCCAATTAAGCCACAATCGGAAAAGGTTTCAGCGTCTTCATCGAGCAATTTAACAAATTATGGTCTTCATTACGAACGTACTAAGATGTCCTTACTTCAAACGCGCTGTCTCTACGATGTGGCATAGACCGTTGCCGACCAGCGGTCGTGTTTACTGTGTTTACGCTATTGCTACGGTGGCGACGATCTTATTACCATTTGATTACTATTCTAGTATGATTTTGCTGATATATATATACGAGGGACGTTCAATAAATAATGTCATTAGCTCGGTGAAATATGAAATACAACATAGTGGTCATATGACATAAAGATTGACTTCCTCTCATTATTGAATCTCAAATAAATTGATAACAGTTTGTTTGACCATTTTTCATCGCATTATTTCATCGTGGGAAGCTGGAAAACAAGAGCTATTCGAGAAACTGCATTAAAAATGAATGGCCAAGAATAAGTAAACTAGAGTAAAATTGAACGCTTCATTAAAGCAGCAGTAAAACTTGTTAATATCCTAAAAATATATTAATTGAAATATGTTAAATTTACAGCAACCAATGCCTGTTTTATAGATAGGTGAACAAGTAGATTTCAATAAACAAAAATTATATAATGGGCATCAAAAATGGGTACCGTTCTGGGCAACATTGACTTACAACAACCGATGTAAATTTGCGAAATTTCAACAAATTATCACTGATTATGTTTTATTGACTTTAAGACACATAGCAAAATTGATAAAAATTATTTGGGGGATAGTTTGTACTGTTTTAAAGAAACTTTTTATAGTAAAAAGTTTTAATACTCAAAGGTCACCCTATATTTTGAAAAATGAATGAAAACGACAGCGTGTAGGAATATCCAAACAATTATTTTAAAAAATCAAAAATTTTACTTATCCACGTTTTTTTTAAATGCTAACAGATAATGAAACTTGAATCCCTTTTTCTTAAAGCCCTCAAAACAAATTTACAGTAAGATGCACTTGACAAAACTGCAAAGGCCTAAGAAGAGCAAAGAATTGCAAGAGCATTAAAAAGTATTATATGCAATTTTCTTAAATATTAACGCTCTTGCTGTTCAAATTCATATTTGGGAAGGGAATTCAAATTTCTGAAGGAGTCTAGAAAACAATTTTTTGCAAAAAAATGAAAGGTTTATGAGAGGAAGGAAACAGAAAGAGGAATTCACTACATTAAATGCCTTCATGACGGCGTCCTAACCCACAAGCCATGAAAAGTAAATGAGTTTTGGGGGATAAACAGAAAGTTAATGTTTTGTCACACCAACAAAATTTGCCAGATCTTTCTACTTTTGACTTGTTTCATTTCCTAAACTCAGAAAAACATCTATCAGAAAGAAAAAAACAAGTACATCAAATCATAGGATCTGCCATACTCCAGTATACGAAGGGTCATACTCAAAAAGGTGTTCGAAAAACAATTAGAAATTGAATGAAAATGTTACGGATATGCGTTTTAATTGAAAGAGAATATTTTAGTTAAATCATTAAGACTTAGTAATAGAAAAGTGTTTTTGTTTCTTTCCAAGCCCCGATGACATGATTTATTGAACGCCCCTCGTATAGGTAAAATTAAAATAAGAAAGGCAACACAGATTCTAAGATATACATAGATTTAAAAGTATTAGTCTTACCTTTGAGAGGTGTAATCTCCCGAAGCATAAGATTAATTTCTCTATGAACCTTCATCACAGCGTTCAATTCTGAAATCCGTGTGTCTAGTAGCAATTCCAGTCCATTGGGTCTCACTCCTTTTTGCAGAAACATTGCTGTCCCAACAACCTCTAAAAATGCTTCCTTGCCACCCTTTAAAATTTCTATATCTCCTCTTGCAATCTTTCCATCTTTCAGATTATAATATACTTCACATAAAAATTTGCATATTGATCTGAGATTTTCTTGGCTTTTTTGGCTCATGTTAACTAAGTTGGAAACTGAAATTTGTTAATGAAAGCTATATATGAACAAAGAGAGTGAGTGTGTAGAAAAATAGGATAGGAAGAAGAAAACAAAGCGTTTAACGAAACTATCATGTGATACTTGAGATAATATATTTTATATAGTCTTCATGGACTAATAAAATCACAAGTCGATATATGATTTTAAAAGATAAAAAATGAAAATTAGGGAGTTTCTTCATGATACAAGTGCATATTTTGTTCCTATGCTTTAAATTCACTAAAACGTTCCTTGTTTCCACGTTTTGGTGTCTTTGTGGGTGAGATATTATATACATTTATGGACTCTTTGGTATTGAATATGGTTTGTTATTCACCAGAAAAATATCAATATTGACCGACGCATAGTCAAAAAAGATATTTTTCTTGTATAACAAACCATATTCAACACTAAAATGGTCTATAATTGCTTCGAAATAATGTTAATGCTTTCCATAGATTTAAATGCATTTAAAACATTACACAGCATTGTAAAGTTGATTCTGAGTTTCATTTTTAAGGTATGTACTCAAGTATGATAAATTCATATAGAGAGTACTCTAGGCTATAGATAAACATGCTTGGTTCGATATCACATGACCTCGTTGATCATGTGATGGTCATTTCTACTTTTGTGAAGTGTTACACATAAATCGCTTTGACGCAGTTTATTAACACAATAATCATTAATTTTTGTTACGTTAGTAAACTCGTTACATCCTTGTAAACCCGAAATGTGCTTGGGAAAAGTTACACTATTACTCTGGTACAAACTATTTCACAATTACTTCAATTTACTCACAAATCTGAGGGTATTTTCCACTTAATATAAACATCTGTTAAAAACATTTTTTCCAAGTAAGATTCAATTCGAGGGGAAACTCCTCTTACAGATTTCCACAAAAGATCTCAAAAACAACCTTATAAATAACCTGTATCAGGGTCTTTTATACACAAGTTGTAAATTCTGCTTCTATCCACGGGTATAAAAATGGGTAAATGTCAAACGTATATTTTCGTCGGTATTTTGAACACGTTGATTTTTAAACAAAAGAAATAAAACAAAGAAATCAAAATCATTCGGACATATATTATAATTAGATATTTTTTTAAAAAGATGAATTACATTTATTTTAAACTAGCATTCCAACTCTTTATATGCATATCAAAATAATGTGTACTGAAATTTATGACACTCTCCCCATCATAATAGCTCAAGTTTGCAGTGACTTGACATTATTTTCAATTATGACGTCACGTATTTGTAGTTCAGAGAAGTGTATGCACAAAATACACTGCAATATTCATTGGGAAGCCGTATCGTACAGGGGTCTGCGTTTGTAATATACTCTGGATTTGAATAGATATGGCATTGTAGGTTGCATGACGGTATCATTTATATTTATGTACTTACGAATATTACGAGATTGTCCAGATTACAATATTGTAACCTCCATATTTCCCTTCCGAAAAACACGATATATGCGAAAGAAGTCCTAATGTTTAAAAATAATTCTGCGATATTTTTGTCTAATGATTTGCCTGATTAGATACATATATTGTTGCGGCTGTTGCAACCATTTATTACGTTGTTTGAGGTGTTGATTGTGAGGTCACAATGCTGTTTCATGAGTACCTTCCTTCCGATGAAAAATGCCTCAAACTCGGTAAATATGTAGTGTTATGAACTGTTTGAGCTTGTAAAAATTATATAGGGACTATAGATGAACTATGTAATAACAACATTTATGGCATATTGCGTTAAAAATTAATGCCTTATCATATGTAGTTAAAAAGTTAAAATAGCTGGAAGGTGAAAATGAACAAGGGAAAAAGTGCTTACGGATGAAATATGTAGATGCAATGAACATACTTATTCGAGCTCAAAAGCCATTCTCATTCGTAAATATGGTAAGGCCTCCCAGTGAATATTTCAGTGCATACTCTGTGCATGCACTTCTCTGAACTACCAATCTATGACATCATAATGACGTCTAGTCACTGCATACTTGAACTGTAATGATGGCGGGAGTGTCACTAACTATACACCTAACTTCAATCTGCATATAAATATGCAGAATTATAGTTTAAAATAAATGTGTTTTAATTTTTTTCAAAAATCCAATATATCAGAATAATTTAGATTATTTTGCTTTATTACTCTAATACGTACGAAATTATACGCTTGACATTTACCTTTTTTTACCCATGGATAGTGGCAGTATTTAAATATGCATATAAAAGAGCTTAGCGCAGGTAATTAATGAGAATTTTTATAATTCTTTGTGAAAATGTTTAAGAGGAGTTTCCCTGTTACTGAATCTTTTTTGAAAAAATGTATTATGGTCTTGTTTTAGAAAGAAACCCTCCGATTTGTCGGTAAGTTAAAGTTATTGTGAAATATCGTGTACCAGAGTGATTGTATAACTTTCCTCAAGCACAATTCGGATTCTCAAGGATACAACGAGTTTATTTGTGACAAATAGTTGATAATAATTGTGTTAATCACCTGCGCCAAAGCGATTTATGTGAAAATCTTCGAAAAAGAGGAAATGATCGTCATGTGATCAAGGAGGTCAAGTGATATCGTAACAAATATGTTTATGTACAGCCTAGATATCTTTCTATATCAATGGGCGTACATGTACCTCGTACTTAAGTACATAACTTAGAAATAAAACTCAAAATCAATTTTGCAATATAATGTTACGTTTTAAATGCATCTAAAGCTCCGGGAAGCCTCAACAGTAATGCGTTTCACAAAATAGGAGCGGAGCAAACACGGACCTCCAAAACATCATGGGTGGGGACAGGTACCATGGAGGAGTGAGCATCCCCTGCCGACCAGTCATCTGTATGCCCCTTGTCATAATTGAGAGATAACGGAAAAAATATTTTCGACACAAAATATGATACCTAAAACAAATTAACGGTAAAAAATACTGTACTAAGAATTTCGAGTTATCTTGGTTAAAAGAGTTTATGAATTAGGAAAATAATCATTATTTTGATTCATAAATGATTTCGTTGTAATAATTATCTGCAAAACTTACGGTGTAAATCCAAGAGAAGTTTCAGTGCTGGATAGGTAAGTATTGAGGAAAGATTTAAACACTTTTCTTCACTCCAGTGTTCCTCAAACGATTGGCATAGAATTTTCCAGTATTTGCGCCTGTTTTTCTCGGGTAATGCCGTATCTGGGAATGTTTGATCTCCATTGGAAATTCTCTAGAATTTTAAGAATTTAGTATTTTTCACAAGATGAGACATACGAACAAAGAGCATTTACATATTCTAAACCAAAAACTAAACTACTTATAACTAATTATAACAAAAGGTCTATGGGCCACGTCGCTCACCTGAGCACATGGGCTAGTCAAAAAACACAAATAGTTTAGTATTGAAAGTTTACTTGTTGGGGTAGGGGAGGATTAAATTTTCTATTACTTGAAAATGTTATTATATCAATAAAGCATACAAGTATAACAAGCAACGCGTCATTTTCCTCATATCCTGTAAATTCCTTTGAAAATGACCTAAAGTTAAAATATTTTTTTTAAATATTTTATAAAGAGCACAGCTTCCGATCCAAAATATGCAAATACATAATGAAAGATCAGTTTCTGAAGATCAAAAAAATATGTTTATTTTTTTTGGATCGTAAGCTGAGTTCATATTTTAATTCTTTGCTAAGATTGCGATGGGGATGGCAGCAGGTTTGTGCGCTTTTTTTGCTAACAGCTTATATATTATAAGTTGTACTGGTTTTTAGACTTTTTAAAGATCAAAGAGAATTGGTCAAGCATAACAGTAGACATATTCCTGTGAACAACACTTTTATTTCGTCGGAAAATATAATTCATGCTGAGCATTCTAATTTTGTGATCTCGATATCATCGAGGAAATTCGAACTGTATACAGACAAACATGTATAAAGAACTGCTCAATATTTCAGTCCATCTCCAAAGTCATTACTAGTGTTGCTGTTAATACTTAGTATACTTAGTGGTGATTTTCAGTTTAACCGAGGGCCTCCAAATCGTAAAAAAACATGAAGATAAAGGAAAATTTAAAACTTTTCCAGATGAGCAATTCGAGTGTTTTGATTTGATTGATTGATTGATTGAATACTGTTTAACGTCCTTCTCCAGAATATTTCACTGATATGGAGACGTCACCATTGCCGGTGAAGGGCTGCAAATTTAGGCCTATGCTCGGCACTCAGGGCCATTGAGCAGGGAGGGATCTTTATCGTGCCACACCTGCTGTGACACGGGGCCTCGGTTTTTACGGTCTCATCCGAAGGACCGCCCCATTTAGTCGCCTTTTACGACAAGCAAGGGGTACTGAGGACCTATTCTTACCCGGATCCCCACGGGGCTGTTTTGATTTGAAAGGATGCACTTCATTCATTTAAATGCACGATCTTTCTACCAAAAACAGCTGGCGTATAATTGCCTGTAAATCTAAGACCTAAGTTATAGCTATTTCAGAAACAGGGATCGACAACTCGGTAACAGATAATGAGATTTCCATCGAAGACTACCATGTTCTAAGGACCGGAATAGATCAGGGAGTGTTTATGTACCCACAAAACTATCTTAAATATAAGAAATTTTAAGACAAATTCCATTCTTCAATTTCACAGGGATGTTTTTTTTAACAAAATATGTTTTCACTAAGTCTTTCTTTAATTTTCTTTGAAATATTGAAATAATGTTTGACTCATAAAGTTTATTTTGCAGATATACCCTCGGAAAAAACATTTTATAGCATCAACTTTGTGTATGTGTGTTGATAAGAGGATCATTAAAATTAAATTTGAATTAATTTCATCACAAAAAATTAATTAATTAAATTTGTTTAAATGTCTTTTTGCTCAGGAAATAGTTTCTCGCAAAATGCATGTGATTACTTTTAATTAAGACCACTAGTGTATCTGAAGCTTTGCAAATAAAAGATTTTAACAATGACTCCTTTTGAAACACCAAATCCCGTTCATAAAATTAATTCGATACAGGTGTTTTTGAAACGCTTGAACTATACTGCAACAAAATATCAATGCTAACAGATGAAGAAGAGAATCAAAAGAAAAAAAATTAATCAAAATTTTACGGTTAAATCACCACCATTAGAGACATATAAAAACTATTTATATATTGTCTGTCACAATGTAACAAAAAGAAAGTGAATTTCGTGGACCTATCAAATCAATATAAAATGCATTTTTTTTCGGGGGGGGGGATGCAATATCAGTTTTGAGGGGGCAAAACCAAAGAAAAATGTCTTGAAATGAAATGAATAGAGTGGAAAAACATAAAGTAGGTACATTTTAGTTATTCTATCGTATATTTTTTTTTTGGGCAATTTATTGGGAGAAGGGGGGGGGGGGTATTGTTCCGACTGGCCGGATATAGTCCAAAGGATTGTTCTATCTCTAAAAACCGTTTTCTTTAAAGATCCCTTGGTTTTCAACCAAAATACATATTGTCACAAGTGTCACTTTAGACTTAAGACAAGTATCTAGTTGTCTTAAGATTATGATAGAATTTAAGATTATCATAAGATATGACAGTTTTGTAAAACGGCTATGGTGCAATCTTACGATAATTTTCGGTCTAAAGACAGATCTTAGTCATAAGATAGTTTTGTGAAACGGGCCCCAGTAAGACAATAAGATATTTTGTAAATTGAGAAATCAAGTGCAGAGAGAAGTAAGGAAATCTAGATCCCCTTACTTTCAAGACAAAATTGAAGAAAATAGATCTGAGCTAAAAAATTGTGGCAACAACTGAAGAACATAGGATACAAATATAAACAAAAAGGTAGTGAAAATATTGTTTTAAACATAGATGGTATAGTAAAACATGAAGGTAAAACTTTGGCAGATTATTTTAACTGTTTTTTTTTACAACTATTGCATTAAAACTTGTAAGCAAGTAACCTAGTCCTTCATATATGTTTTCTGTCACCTCAACGGCTTTTAGACAGTTTTATGCAGATAAAAACATAGAAAACAAAAGTTTTGTACTTCAACCTGTGTCTGAAGATTTTATATACAAAGAACTAAAAAGATTGAATGTTAATAAAAGTACTGGTTTAGATAATATACCAGCAAGGTTTTTAAAAGATGGTGCTTTTTATATTAAAGAACCTATAATGTCTATTGTAAACAAATCTATAACCACCGGTACTGTACCAGATGATTTTAAAATGGCAAGAGTCAAGCCTCTTTTCAAGAAAGGAAATTCCCTTGAAGTGGGAAATAATAGGCCAGTCAGTATACTATGTATAATTTCAAAGATTTTGGAAAAATGTGTCCATGTTCAACTTTTAGATTTTTTAAACAATAACCACTTGTATTCTTACCAATCAGGTTTTAAAAACAAATTTTCAACAGATACTTGTTTAATTCAAAAGTTAGATTTTATTTTTTAAAAATACGTCTAAAGGGCGTTTTACAGGTATGGTAATGGTAGATTTACAAAAAGCTTTTGACACTGTCGACCATACAATTTTATGTGATAAGTTGAAAGTTTTAGGAGTTTTATCCACTGAGTGGTTCAAATCTTATCTGTCTTGTTGACAACAACAAGCTCATGACAACAATACTTCATCAGACTTTAATACTGTAAATTGTGGTGCTTCTCAAGGCAACATCTTAGGACCTCTTTTATTTTTAATATATGTCAACGATATGAGTGTCAATATTGATGATGACTGTAAATTAATTTTATATGCAGATGACAGTGCCATTTTTTAATGCACACAGAGATCCTGTTATCATTGCTCAAAAACTGGGCATTGTTCTTGACAATGTTCTTCTTGGTAAGTTGACAATAGATTGTCACTCCATCTAGGTAAGACAGAATCTATTTTATTTGGTCCTCCAAGAAAGCTTAAAAGTATCACAGATTTTAAAATTGTGTGTAATGGTCACACTACTTAAGGTTCTGACAGTGTTAAATATTTAGGAATCTGTATTGATAAGTTTCTTTCATGTGAAAATATTGTTTTAAGTATCATACAAAAAGTTAATGCTAGACTTAAGTTTTTATATAGAAATGCATCCTCTCTTAGTACACAGTCTAGAAAGACCCTATGTTCTGCCTTGATACAATGTTATTTCGACTATGCCAGTTCTTCTTGGTATTGTGGAATAAACAAGCAACTTAAACACAGATTACAAGTAACCAAGAACAAAGTAGTACGGTTCATTTTAAACCTTAGTCTTAGAGAGAGTATTTCTAACAATATTTTTAAACTCTCTTAATATGTTAAGAGTGGAGGATAGAGCTAAACAATTAAGATTAAATCATGTTTTTAATATATATCATAGTAATGCACCAGCTTACCTCCATGATCATTTTGTATTAAATAATAATATCACAAGAAGTGCAACAAATAAGAATTTTATTATACCAAAGGTAAAAGGGAAAGAGTCTTTATGTTTTTTTTCTATAATGCTATCAAAGATTGGAATACATTGCCACTGGAGATCAAAGAGGTGAAAACAAAACAAAGTTTTAAGAAAGCTGTAAGATCATTTTTATCTTTAAATGCTAGTGTTACTACATAAAAAGCTTGTCTAATTTTATTATTTATTTACTATTTTAGTATTATAAGCATTTTATGATAATTATAAAGATAAAATGTGCTTCTGTAAACATGTCATTTTTCAAAGCATTATGCTATACTCATAAAAGTACCTGTCTAAATTCAAATGTTTATGTAATTTTGTTATTTTTTGTTTACTAACATGGCTGTTATTTGAGGACCACTATTGGAAATAAGCTATTTAAAAAGGCTTTAATGGGCTATCCTTAGGTAATATCTATCATCTGTATGTCATGCAATTTATTTAATAATAATTACATAATTATATATGTTATATTAGATCTTCCTTAAGTAGCATAGTGCTGAGATAATGTGTGTGTATTTCTTTTTTCTAGTAGTATGCTAGTCTGAAATGTTTTAATATGTGAATCATGACATTCTGTGATATTTTTACCTGAATAAAATGAAATGAAATATTCAATAGATACTTGGTCACCAGTTGCAAGGGTCCAAGTGAAAAAATACGACATTTTCAACCAAAACTGAGCAGTTTCGACTATGAAGAATTTTCTAGAGCCAAAAAACGCCCTAATTTTATCTTGCTTTTTTACTCACCTTTTCTTCGACTGGTTGTTCTAGAGCGTCTGTACATTTCCCAAGGGGTTTGGATTCTGCTATCAAAGGAGTCAAATATTATTTATCAAATATATTTCCATAAACTGTACACATAACTTAATTAAATATCAAAACAAAATGCATGAAGAAAAACATTTTAACTTTTGAAAAAGAAGTAGTCGCATGATTAGCAAATGTTTTATTACTATTATCATTATCAATGACATTGGTCTTGCCTTGAATAAAAAAACTATCAAACTTAATCTTATTGATACCGTCTTTATTGATATTGTCTTCTTTACTGTCTTTTCAAATACGAAATATGAGAAGAATCCCTCATTAATTATTTTAACTTTCTGCAATAATATTTTTTTTTACATCTTTAATGAATGTATTGTTTTATTACTCTAGGAAGAATATTTTGATACATAATTTTTTTTTTCAAAAGGTGTTATGACGCCTTTCCATTCCAAACGGCGTTTTTGCGCCTTTTTAGGTAAACCGTTAATCAGATGACTAAAACTTCCATTGATAAGGACAAAAAAAAACACCTATTGTACATCTTTAATTCTTGCGTTAAATTTCACTTTCAAATAGCTAGGTCAACGACCTAATTATCATGCATGGGGGTGGGGGCTGAGTTTTTCTCGGAATATATATCTCGGAATATATATCAATTTTTTCACACTATGGCCAATTTTTTCTTCACTCACAAAATATTACCGGCAGCAAAACGCTTTATATAAAGAAATATTATTGCAATGGACCAGTGTTGCTTTATATAAAGAAACGATTAGAATTTGGGCTATAGACCTGATAATTATTACATCCCGAATTTCCTCTGTCATATTTTTATATTTTCCCCTATTTCTGATCGAATATTGCAAAAAACTAAATGATAAGAATTCTAAATTATTTATAACCTGGGTTACTTTTGTTGCCCTAATTCTCATGAAATTGGCATTATATGGGGTTCATGATCAAATTATTGAGATATGTTGTCTGGAATGGTTTTTGTTCATATATCTGAATTTCTTTATTTTATAGCATTGAATTATTTGAAATAATTTATGAGCGTTAACACATGTAATATTAGCAAAATGACGTCTAAAAATTCATGTAATCTGTATATTGTGATTAATATTGCAAGAAATAAAAGATTTTGATAGAAATATTTTTTTTTTAAATTAGTTAGAATTTCCTCTGCATTACCATACATTGACTTTTGTTCCTGTATATTTTCTTCCAAAAATAAAAATATTTTTTTTAATCGATATTGAGTTAAAACTAAAATATTTTATCCATTTAGAACAATTTTTGATTTTACATATTACACTTTATAAAATTCCTTCTCAGCTGTCTTCTGAAAGCTGAGTAAACGTCAGCCTTAAAAAGGCGTTATTACGCCATTTAAAAAGGCGTTATTTTACCATTTTTCAAAATAAGAAAAGAATAATTATTTAATAACTTTCGATAGCCCCCCATCCCCACCCCATCCCATTCAACTGCCAAGAATCGAGGGGGAATTCTCGGTTAAACTTTATTTTAATGCAATAATTTTACCAAACTGCCACAAAATGTTCGGAACCAATATATTTTTTTCATACCGTACTCCACAACCCACAGTGGGATTAGAACCTTGAGCTGACGCTCTCACCACTGCGCCACGCGGGCGACGGAATGCAATACACGTCGCCCAGCTCCTGAACATTCTCATGAACAAGGTCCCCAATGCGATTTTTCATACAATTATGGAGTTATTTAAATATCAATAGTCCACGCCCATGAGATAGAATAAAATGACAACCCTCGGAAATAAAATGTCCAACAGGTATATAAGTCATTGCAACAGGCAACTGAATTTAATTTCATTCCGTCGGAATTTTACCACGTTTTAGAGATTGTGAAAATGCAACGGGGTATATAGTTTTGGTTTACTATATTCTACTTTAGTCTTCGTCGTGCATGTTATTTGATAAAGTTTATCAAGTCCATATAACTAATGCAATTATAAAATTGGAAAAGCCAGGTACATGCAACAAATTATACAAGAATGAGTGATAAAAGGGACACATTTTAAGCTGACCTAAGTGTTATAGATACCAAAAAGGAAAAACTCAGAGGAGAAATAAAAACATTAAGTATCTAACGTTCTTCATCTCTGATGTACGATGGCCGATAGCACCTGTCGATTCACACTAATGTAATGTAACGTGTACAGCATTTTCAACGAAACCCAATGACAAGTTACACTTGAAACAAAAAGTGTACAAAGTGTACAGCGTCATTGCAAAATTCCATGTACACTCTACACCAACATTTTGTGTAAAGTGTCAAGAAAAGTTTCACGTACACTGTACATCTAAAGATGGTATCAAGTAACAAAATGAAGAGAAAAATTCTTTTTCTTTCCTTTTTTTCTTCCCTCCACATTGGTACCTGCAAGTGCATGTATAGGCAACACCCATCAGCCACGCAATTTTAAATTCATAGGACCCGCCACAGTGCTGTGATTTTTCTTATTTCCCTTTGATTTTGACATCGTTTTGATGTTATATATTTCCTGTTGATAGTATTGTGTTTACAGCAATGTGTTTCGGTGGTTTTATATTGTACTGGCGTATTAAAAATCTAAATCACGGCCCTGCCTTCATCAGGTATCCGACCGTAATTTCTATTGTGGCAAAATAGCATTTGTAATTAAAGCAAATCAGCAATACTTTATGAAATAAAATAATTGTTTCATCATCATCCCCCGAATTACGTATTGGAATGCACAAAGGACCCAGGGGCCACATCGCTCACCTGAGTAGCTTTGATCATGCTGTTCTTAAACATATTTTCTCCTTATACTACCTATTGTGACCTCACCTTACCCCTGGAGTCTTAATTCGGACAATTTAAAATCTACATTACCCCATGATGTTTTGGTATGAGTTTCAGCTTTTCGGGCCCTGTAGTTTTTGAGAAGATTTTTTAAAGATCGTTCAGTGTAAAACGTGGAATCCAAATTGTTGCCCCGTCCTACTCCCGGGGTTCCTAATTTGAACCATTAAGAAATGTACACTTCCCAAGAATGCGACAAGGTGCAAATAGAACCTATATGGAGTTGTTTGATGCATTGGAGTCTATCGAATTGCTCATAGCGTCAAAAATCCACGTGAAGTTTTGTCCAGAACTTGTTGAAAGTATAACATGATTGGTACATTTCGCCTATCCAATGGCAACCAGAGAATTTACCGAAATGATAAAAAGGAATCAATTTGTAGACGCATAGGCTGATTTTGATATGCAATTTCGCATGATCAAAGTCATTAAATGATGCCGTATGTACTACTTTTGAAATATAAGCCGTTCGTAGAGCAGATCTAGAACGCCAGAGAAGAGATGGTGGATATGTCAAGAACACAAGCATCATTAAGTACATGTATGCTATAAATTATTGTATATAACGTAGCAATTGCAACAGTTCTGATCACATTTTGTCGGTGTCCACCTGTCTGTCTCAAACTTTTCACATGTTCGACTTGTTCTTCAGAACCACTGAGCCAAATTCAACCAAACTTGCCACAAAGCATCCTTGGGTAAAGGGGATTCAATTTTGTTTGTATAAAGAGCCACACCCTCTTTCAAGGGGAGGATATTAGGAAAAAGGGAAATTTTGGTGGGATGTTTTAAAAATCTTCTTCTCAAAACCATTTTTACTTGAAAAATGTAACTAGTGTATATTGGCTATTTTAAAATACAGTTGAAGCGTCATATAAATTGTCATGAAGTTGGCAACTTTTGTTTTCCATCAAAAATATCTGGATTTGCAAATAAGAAATTCCGCTGACAAACATTCTTTGTTGTGATCATTAATACAATCTGATAAAAAACATTTTTATTTTGTTAACTCTGTAGCACAAAATATGGAAGAAAAATTACCTTTATTTTCATCAAATGGTATGATAAAAATTGAAATTTTTTCCTCTTGTAGACCTACTGTCGAGAGAAGATCGGGATCGCAAAAGACCTTCATCAATGTTAGTTGCAACACTCCATTTGTCACATCTTGCAAAAGCTTCTTATACCCTTCTTCTGTTATAAATGTCAAGTCAAAGAGAATACTTCCAGACTTGAGCTTCAAACTTTCTAATTCATATTTCGAGCTGATATCCCAAAGAAATTCTGTAAACTTTTTAAATATTTGTATCTGTTTCTCTGGATGAAAACTTGAATACCATTTCATTTTCCTTCTCATTTTTGTTAGCATTTTATCGATTACATCTTTTTTATCAACTTTTTCTATAAAAGTTTTGAGACTATCTTGAATACTGCATATATCCTCCTCCGTGGAATTTTCGTTAATTGATTCTATCATAAAGTTGATGCAATCCTTGATATTGTTTGTGACCGTCTCTACTGCATGTCTTCTTTGAGAATGCTTTGCCTTGAAACCCATTTGAAAAACATGGCTTAGTTTATCTGAAATTTTTTTAAAGCATATGAATATTCATTTGAATAATACCTCTTGATATATACTCAGTTTACACAAAGAAATATCTAAAAATATTGCACAGTTATATATCTCAAAAGTCCTTTGAAACACAGATTTGAAGCAAAACAAACAAGGACATAAAAAACAACAGGCGCGGATTAGGTGCCATTAGGTAATTAGCACCCTATGTAGGATAAACAGTGTTGTTGGTTTTTTAGTGCTTTATATATATATATATATATATATATATATATATATATATATATATATATATATATATATATATATATATATATATATATATATATATATATATATATATATATATATATATATATATATATATATATATATATATATATATATATATATTTAACAAAAGGAAGCAATCTCAAATACACAGTGCGTAATAACTCACTTTTTCCACTTTGTTCAACTTTTCTTGTTGGTTCTTTTAATTCCTGAACGTCTTTCTTCAACGACATTATCAACTCTCGGAGTTCTTTGTCTTTTTCACAATCACTCTTAATTTTCTTTATCTCTGCCTCCTCATCTTCTTTTTTCAGTGATTGTTCTCTTATGTTCTGTAACCCATTCAAGTAGTTTTTTCCTGTGTACAACTGTAGTCTTGTACTAACTTTTGAAATGATTAACCAACTTTTATCGAATGTGTCTTTGGTTGTGGAGGCTGAACTTACATGCCCGAATACATCGTTTCTAAGAAGCCTTATTCTTTCAATATCATCACCAACAGTATTTTCTCCCTCTTTAGGCATGGAATCTCCTCCCCAACCATTTGTTGGCTTAGGGATGTTTATACAAATATTCCTGAGCAATTTGTACATTAATGAAATATCAAGCCCCTTATATCCAGACGTTGCAGTCTGGCTTAGAAGAAGTCGTTGATTTGCAGAAAGATTCCCAAAAATATTTGACGATTTCACTTTTGCATTCATACACGTAGGATGCACGTTCATTTCTAAAATGTCTCTATAAGCTTGAGTCAGTTCATCATTTATTGCCATTCCTAGCTTTGCAAATCTGGTTCGACCTTCCTCGGGGCCTGGTGCGTATGCCATATTTTTCGTGTTTAAAATCTGACAGTTCAAAATATTTTTCTGAAAAAGTAATTCAAAAACTTTGTGTATGCATTTAAAATTTTGTTCCTATGCAAATCTATACGAAATAAGAGGCCCATGGGCCACAACGCTCACATGAGTAACTTTGGTGATGCAGTTCTTTACCAGATTTCCCCTCTTGTTATATCTATCGTGCCCCCTACCCCCTCCCCTTTTATGATTTTAATACTTAAGAATTTACACTACCCCAGGATGTTCCCACATATGTTTCAGCTTTCCTGGCCCACTTGTTCTTGAGAAGAAGAAAATTCCTATTTACTGTATTTTTATTTTAAATTTGGATTCCCTATTGTGGCCCCGCCCTACCCTGGGGGTCCTGATTTTTACAATTTAGAATCTACACTAACCAAAGATATTTCCACATAAGTTTCAGCTTTCCTGGCCCAGTGGTTCTTGAGAAGAAAATTTTTAAATATTTCCCTATGTATTTCTTTGTTAAAGTTGGATTCCTATTGTGGCCCCGCCCTACCCCTGGGGGTCATGACTTTAGTAATTTAGCATCTACACTACCCCAGGATCCTCCCACATAAGTTTCAACTTTCCTTGCCTGTTGGTTTTTGAGAAGAAAATTTTTATAAAGAATTTTCCTATGTATTTCTATGTAAAACATGGATTCTCTATTGTGGACCCGCCATACTCCTGGGGCTCCTGATTTTTACAATTTATAATCTACTTTACATAAGGATGCCCCATATACGTTTCAACTTTCCTGGCCCAGTGGTTCTTGAGAAGAAGAATTTATAATGACCCCACCCTGTTTTTGTCTTTCCTTGATTAGGTCCCCCTGTAAGGGGACTTGGCCCTTCATATTAATGATTTAAGCTCCTCTTCACCCAAGGATGCTTTGTACCAAGTTTGGTTAAAATTGGTCCAGCGGTTCTTGAGAAGTTAAAAATGTCAAAAGTTTACAGACGGACGGACACCGGGTGATTAGAAAAGCTCATCTGAGGTTTCAGCTCAGGTGAGCTAAAAAGTCTAACAATTCTTATGTTTTGCCGAGCGAGCATAAAAAAATCGATATTTAGTGTTTGAAGGCCGGTATATACGGTAAGATTTTTATTATAAGATTTGTATTATGATACAAAATCTTACTGTGTATACACTCTTAATACAGTGTATCTTACGATTTTTCGAATCTTGTAATATTGTATTAAGAATAGGACAATGCTCTATCTCTTAATACAAGTCTTAACTTACCTTTCACTTTCTACAATCAAATGTGCTCCCATTGGAGGTCATCCTATTTATATCATTAATAAAAAAAAGCACATGGTAAATAATAATGTCCGACTTTACAAGTGAATACATCGAAAATCTGGTGGTTTTATGGAAAAGGGAAGAGTACTTGTGGAATGTTTCAATGCATTATATGACCAAATATCTTCCACCTCTGAATCCATGGTCTTACCCAGAATCTCTTTTACATTTTTCTTTTCTTTTTAGCTCACCTGAGCCGAAGGCTCAAGTGAGCTTTTCTGATCATATGTCCGGCGTCCGTCTGTCTGTCCGTCTGTCTAGCTGTCTGTCTGTCCGTCTGTCTGTAAACTTTTCACATTCTCGACTTCTTCTCAAGAACCGCTGGGCCAATTTCAACCAAACTTGCCACAAAGCAACCTTGGATAAAGGAGATTTAAGTTTGTTCAAATGAAGGACCACGCCCTTTTACAAGGGGAGATATTTATGAATAAGTGAAAAATTATTGGCATTATTAAAAGATCTTCTCAAGAACCACTGGGCCAGGAAAGATGAAACTCATGTGGAATCATCCTCAGGTAGTGTAGATTCAAGTTTGTTCAAATCATGCCCCCCGGGGGTTGGGCGGGGCCACAATGGCCGACCAAAGTTTTATATAGAAATATGTAGGAAAATTCTTGAAAAATCGTCTGCTCTAGAATAGCAAAGCTATGATTGGTCATATTTATATGGAAGCATCCTCAGGTAGTGTAGATTCAAGTTTGTTCAAATCATGACCCCCGGGGGTAGGGTGGGGCCACAATGGCCGACCAAAGTTTTACATAGAAATATATAGGAAAATTCTTTAAAAATCGTCTGCTCTAGAATAGCAAAGCCATGATTTGTCATATTTATATGGAAGCATCCTCAGGAAGTGTAGATTCAAGTTTCTTCAAATCATGACCCCCGGGGGTAGGGCGGGGCCACAATGGCCGACCAAAGTTTTACATAGAAATATATAGGAAAATTCTTGAAAAATCTTCTTCTCAAGAAATACAAAGCCATGATTGGTCATATTTATATGGAAGCATTCTCAGGTAGTGTAGATTCAAGTTTGTTCAAATCATGAGCCCCAGGGGTAGGGCGGGGCCACAATGGCCGACCACATTTTACATAGAATTACATATATAGGAACATTCTTGAAAAATTTTCTCAAGAATAACAAAGCCATGATTGGTCATATTTAAATGGAAGCATTCTCGGGTAGTGTAGATTCAAGTTTGTACAAATCATGACCCCCAGGGGTAGGGCGGGACAACAATGGCCGACCACATTTTACATAGAATTACATATATAGGAAAATTCTTGAAAAATCTTCTTCTCAAGAATAACAAAGCCATGGTTGGTCATATTTATATGGAAGCATCCTCAGATAGCGTGCATCATTCATGAAAACTGCTCTTATATTAAGATACACTTGTGATGCATATAAAATGGGTGATGGAGATAGAATATTCCTGAATGCGAAATTGGAAATGCTTTGTGCCAGTGTTGCAGGGCACACTAAATACCAGTTGTGGCTGTGGAGGATGATGGCATATGAACAAGCAGTACTTTCACCTAAGAAAGCAATGGAGTATAAGTGGAATACCACAACAAATATCAGCGGAACTGTGGATGGGAACATTCCAAATGACAATTTAGTTGAACTTTGTGTCCAGTTAATCAAGAAGAAGCTGAAAGAGCAGGGTGCAAATTTCACATTGAAGAGTGCACAAACAACTGCACTTGCTTGCCAAATTCACGAGGAATTAAAAGAGAACATTAGGCAACAGCTGTCTAAGAAAGCTGCAGGAAAATCCAGAACCAGATCTGACAAGTCAGCAGACATCGCTCTTATGTTGAATGAAGTGATTTCAGGTGGTCTATTTAAAAACATTCCAGGACGACAATTTGAAAACTTTAAGAATTTTAAGGGTGTTTTTGAAAAAGTTAATCTTCACAAGCTTCAGCTTTGGATATCTAAGCACAAGGAAATTGCATCATATGAAATGATTTGAGGTTTAAGTGTTTACATTGTAGATGTATTTTGATATACAGTAAAACTTGTTTAGTACAAACACGGATATAGCGAATTCAAGGCTATAGCGAAGTTTTTCTGGGTCCCCGGCAAAATTCTTAACAAATCTTTGTAAAATTTTACGGTTATAACGAACTCTGATATCATGAATTTACGGATATTGCAAACTGATTTTGAGTCCCCTTGAGTTTAAATATGATAAAATTTACATCTTTTATAACAAATTTTGAAAGATTATAAAAAAAATTGATAAATTGAACTGACTTATTACCATTTAGCATTTGTATATAAAATTCAATTCATAATAAAACCTTAGTTATTGAAGATATATTTTGCAAAATTTGCTTCCCTAACATATTTGGTAGTAATACTTGCATATTGTGAATTCAATATAATGGTTATATGAATTGGTTATACGGATATAACAAATTACGGTTATAGCGAATTAAATTCACAGGTACCAAGTTTTACTGTATATACATATATTGGCTTATACATATCTATATATTTTATGTCATTATATATTCAAGATTATTTGGCCCAGTTTGAAAAGAATTTACTGCATCTTTTGTAATTCTCAAAGCAAACCATTTCACTTTGTCACAATTTTAAATGTTAAAACATGTTTTTTTATTGTTCTGTATAGTGGAATGACAAAATGATACTTTACTGCATCTTGTGTAATTCTCAAAACAAACCATTTCACTTTGCCACAATGATTAACTTGTTTTTTTGTTGTTGTTGTTCTGTACAGTGGATAAATAATGACAAAATGATATGTTGCTTTTTGTGAATAGTATCCCAAAAATAAAAAAAGATAAAAAATAAATGGATCAAGTTTAATATCATTATACAGAAGATAATTCGACTGTAGTAAATCTACAATATGCTGAACAGACTAAATGTCAACATTATTAGGTCACTCAGGTGACTATTGCTATCTGTTTTCATCCGTCGTCAATCGGTCATAAACTTTTGAACATTTTCAGCTTCTGCTCTGGAATGGCTGAGCCAATTTCAACCAAATGTGGTATACAGCATCTATGGGTGAAGGGGAACAAAAATCGTGAAATTCATGGTCCCTGTCCTCCTGGGGCCTGAGGGGTAGGGCCAAAACCACCAAAATTAATGCAATCTTTAATAATCTTCTTCTTTACTCCTGGACATCTAGCAGTCAAACTGTTGGCATGATGATAATCAGCATTGAGTCCTCTACCAAAATTGTGAAATTCCTGGCCCCAGGGTCAGGGGTTCTGGGGTCAGGGTGGGGCTATATAGATCATATAGTAAAAGTGCATTATTTCTTTGAAAATCTTCTCTGCTCCTGGGAATTAAATAAATAACTAAGCACATAGTTATGATGAGCAAGAATGTCTCTTTCAAAATTATGAATTTTATGGTCCCAGGGTGAGGGGTTCTTGTGTTAGGGTGGGGCTCTAATGATTATATAGTGAAAATACATTTGTTACAAACTTCACAAGGTAGTGCAATATTTCACCCATACTTTGATGTGAAATTTTCAACTAAGAATGAAAATCAGGGTATAGTAGTTGCAAAGTCATCCATGTCATATGATACAGTAGATTCTTACAAATCTAGATGTACAGCCCCACAAACCAATCAGCTTTCACCACTTAATATTTTTACTAGTATTGGTGTGATACATTGTCCTGCTGTCTCCATGTTCTCATGTTTTGAAGTTAGTCCAAATAGTGGGGTGGTCCAGTCAAATAGTAAATCTACTAGATATTATGGTGAGAAGTATGCTTCTCGACTTGAAGCTCAGTTACAAGAATCTGACATTCAACCAGCATTTGATGTAATTGGTGACAACTTGGACATACTAAAATCAACGTCTTCAATGACAAAAGAAAAGCAAAGAAAGAGCTTTCACTGGTTTCTCTTGGTTGGTCTCCAGAGAAGAGTTTTAGTTCCAAGTTTGCCAGATGATAAACCAAAACATGACATTTTAACCTTGCCCAACCACTCATTTCTACCCAGCTCTGAGGAAATTCAAATTTTTGAGAGCAACATGGTACATCACATCTTGAAAGTTCTTACAAAACATGTCGGATGTCTAAAACCCTTTACAGAATGTGTACCAAAATATATCGCCCATCCTTTCATAGAGCAAACTTCCAAAAGATCAACATACTTTATTTTGGATTTGATGGACAAAAATGAAAACTTGCATGATGACATGATTAGTATTCTAGAACACATTCACCAAAAGTATATTGCACACACTTCTGGAGAAAATGCGGAGGTGATAGAGAGGAAAGTGTTTGGTGGTGATGTACTGACTAACGAGCGTGCATATACAGCACAGTTAGCTATGCTTAATTGTGAGACGAATTACCACAAACTTGGAGGAATTATTCATAGACCAGAGGGCCTCCATAGAATGATGAACTTTCTGCTGGTATTTCAGCATGCAATGGTTCTGTTCCAGTTTTGCCAGTTTTTATTTGTTCTTTTTGTAAGTTTTGAATTAGGTAACATTTCTATACACTGTCAACAAATCAATAGTTGTGTGAAAAAGTAAACTAACCTATTCGTCCTATTTAGCACCTACAGGCTCTTGAATACAAGCAGAGATAAGTGACAGTGATATTTATCAGTATAAAAATACAGTAGACAAAAATGACCACACAAATAGATGAATAAATTTATATGATGGAAAAAAATCCCCTTGAAAAATACTTCAAGTTTGTTGGCAGGACAAGATGTTGGAATAGATAGTAAAGTTAAAAGCATGAACCATTTTTCAGTTCAAAAAGCTCACCTGTTGTGAGCTTTTCTGATTTTAATCAGTCTGTCTGAAACTTCCATGGTGAGCATTGTGGTCCATGGACCTTCTGTTAATACTAATTTCATCTTTTACTAATATTAATTTTCTTTTTTGTTACTTAGTGCTTGATTTTAGAGTCTTTCAAATCATTATGCATTATGAAACTACAACTGCAAAGCAAATCTTAGTTATCTTCTAGCAATAGGGCTGTGATGATACAACTTTTTCTATATCGAGTGGTTTTAATCATTATGCATCTCATATTTATATTAATCATATTTATTTATAAGTTAAACCCATAATGTAAAGTAAACAAAGAAAATATAAGAAAATTTAAAAAAATATTTTAGCACTATTTCATTATGATCCTTATACAGAATCATTATTTATGATACATGTTTCTTGATATGGTCCCAGCCCTTATCTCACATAGCAGTTGAATTGACAGTAGAACTCAAAACATGTAATGCTTTGATTTACAGAATGGGAAGCTTTGAAGCTTATCTGTGCATAGATTTTTTTAGTTTAGAAATACTTTTTTCCCATTTCTGTTTGAAAAAGAAAAATTATTAAAAAAAAAACCACACATTGATTAACAAAATTAAATTCTTATTAATATGAAAATTTCTACTTGATAAGATTCTTTTATATGAAACTATTAATTTATTTTACAGTTCATATACCAGGAGTTCTACAAACCATCCTCTTCCTTTGAACAAGGGACTTTATTTCAGTTAAGAAATGTCATTCATAGAGTTGATGTCACTGGAAAAGAAAGAGTTGTGGAAGCATTCAGGTATGTTCTCAGAGTGAACCTCACTTTAAAAAAATCCAGGCATATGTTGTCTTTTATTCAATATTCAGATGTGTTGCATGTACTAATTTCTGTGGTTGTCAATTTAGAGCTCATTTTGCATTTGTGGAGGATGCTTTAGATGCATTCATTCTTGGGGCCGCAATGGACGTCATGGGTTTAGAAGATATCAATGGATCTCCTCAACAGTTTAACCCAAACACATTATCCTTGTTTAGTGCTGAGGACCAGTTTTCGTGGTTAAAGAAGTTGGCAGAGGCCATCATTGACAAGCACATAAACCTACAAGGTTAGCATATTTACTGCAAGCAAATAACTACTGAAGCAAACTTTGTATTTATTAACCGAGAAAAATTTTGTAAAGTTGATTTTTGTAATGAGAGTCAGTTGTTGTGCATATACACATCAAAGTGAGTTGTATCTCATTTTTTCTTTTCAACTCTTAGATTCAACTGATCTTCAAGAAATGACACAGGCATCTGCTGAAAGAGATACACAGGATATTCTTATTAAAAACATGTTTGACCCAATGCTGAAACAATATGAGTGTACATGCAGAAAGAAATACAAGACACTTGGCTACTTCAAACGCCACTTGGAGAAGGAACATAACTGGCAGTTTCCTACTGAAACAGTTCACGACACCCAGCACACAGACAAGATTGCAGTTTGGCGTGCATCATTCATGAAAACCGCTCTTATATTAAGAGACACTTGTGATGCATATAAAATGGGTGATGGAGATAGAATATTCCTGAATGCGAAATTGGAAATGCTTTGTGCCAGTGTTGCAGGGCACACTAAATACCAGTTGTGGCTGAGGAGGATGATGGCATATGAACAAGCAGTGCTTTCACCTAAGAAAGCAATGGAGTATAAGTGGAATACCACAACAAATATCAGCGGAACTGTGGATGGGAACATTCCAAATGACAATTTAGTTGAACTTTGTGTCCAGTTAATCAAGAAGAAGCTGAAAGAGCAGGGTGCAAATTTCACATTGAAGAGTGCACAAACAACTGCACTTGCTTGCCAAATTCAGGAGGAATTAAAAGAGAACATTAGGCAACAGCTGTCTAAGAAAGCTGCAGGAAAATCCAGAACCAGATCTGACAAGTCAGCAGACATCGCTCTTATGTTGAATGAAGTGATTTCAGGTGGTCTATTTAAAAACATTCCAGGACGACAATTTGAAAACTTTAAGAATTTTAAGGGTGTTTTTGAAAAAGTTAATCTTCACAAGCTTCATCTTTGGATATCTAAGCACAAGGAAATTGCATCATATGAAATGATTTGAAGTTTAAGTGTTTACATTGTAGATGTATTTTGATATACAGAAAAACTTGTTTAGTACAAACACGGATATAGCGAATTCAAGGATATAGCAAAGTTTTTCTGGGTCCCCGGCAAAATTCTTAACAAATCTTTGTAAAATTTTACGGTTATAACGAACTCTGATATCATGAATTTACGGATATTGCAAACTGATTTTGAGTCCCCTTGAGTTTAAATATGATAAAATTTACATCTTTTATAACAAATTTTGAAAGATTATAAAAAATTGATAAATTGAACTGACTTATTACCATTTAGCATTTGTATATAAAATTCAATTCATAATAAAACCTTAGTTATTGAAGATATATTTTGCAAAATTTGCTTCCCTAACATATTTGGTAGTAATACTTGCATATTGCGAATTTGCTATAATGGTTATATGAATTGGTTATACGGATATAACAAATTACGGTTATAGCGAATTAAATTCACAGGTACCAAGTTTTAATGTATATACATATATTGGCTTATACATATCTATATATTTTATGTCATTATATATTCAAGATTATTTGGCCCAGTATGAAAAGAATTTACTGCATCTTTTGTAATTCTCAAAGCAAACCATTTCACTTTGTCACAATTTTAAATGTTAAAACATGTTCTTTTATTGTTCTGTATAGTGGAATGACAAAATGATACTTTACTGCATCTTGTGTAATTCTCAAAACAAACCATTTCACTTTGCCACAATGATTAACTTGTTTTTTTGTTGTTGTTGTTCTGTATAGTGGATAAATAATGACAAAATGATATGTTGCTTTTTGTGAATAGTATCCCAAAAAATAAAAAAAGATAAAAAATAAATGGATCAAGTTTAATATCATTATACAGAAGATAATTCGACTGTAGTAAATCTACAATATGCTGAACAGACTAAATGTCAACATTATTAGGTCACTCAGGTGACTATTGCTATCTGTTTTCATCCGTCGTCAATTGGTCATAAACTTTTGAACATTTTCAGCTTCTTCTCTGGAATAGCTGAGCCAATTTCAACCAAATGTGGTATACAGCATCTATGGGTGAAGGGGAACAAAAATCGTGAAATTCATGGTCCCTGTCCCCCTGGGGCCTGAGGGGTAGGGCCAAAACCACCAAAATTAATGCAATCTTTAAAAATCTTCTTCTTTACTCCTGGACATGTAGCAGTCAAACTGTTGGCATGATGATAATCAGCATTGAGTCCTCTACCAAAATTGTGAAATTCATGGCCCCAGGGTCAGGGGTTCTGGGGTCAGGGTGGAGCTATATAGATCATATAGTAAAAGTGCATTATTTCTTTGAAAATTTTCTCTGCTCCTGGGAATTAAATAAATTAACTAAGCACATAGTTATGATGAGCAAGAATGTCTCTTTCAAAATTATGAATTTTATGGCCCCAGGGTGAGGGGTTCTTGTGTTAGGGTGGGGCTCTTATGATTATATAGTGAAAATACATTAATTCTTTATAAAATCTTCTTCTCTGCTCCTGGGTATTAAATAAACTAACTAAGCACATAGTTATGATGAGCAAGAATGTCTCTTCCAAAATTATGGCCCTAGGGTCAGGGGTTGTTGTGTTTGAGTTGGGGGGGGGTCCTATTGATTATAGTGAAATTAAGTTAAATGTAACTATATACTTATGAGGAATAATGGTTCCTTTTTCAAAATTTTGAATGCCATGGTGTCTATTTTAAAAACATGAACTAAACTCAATCATTGGAAAGTTGTTGTATGATGCTCAGGTGACCTACAAGGCCCATGGGCCTCTTGTTTAAAATATTCTAATCTGACTCTGTGTCGGAAGAATCATAAACCAAAATGTCATTAAACACATCATCAAAAATCTGAATTATTTGCTTAGCAGTGTCAACTAACCAAACTGTTGCATATTCCATTACATCATTAACTGTAAATATTTTATGACAATTAACTATTAGACTATTAATGGTTTCATCTCTCAGTTCAGAATGGTCACCAAACAAATCAAGCATGCTGCTCTGGGCTGACTGCATTAACTCTAGCTTGTGCTTTAAAGTTGTCTTGTCCTCATCACAAACTTCACGATGGAATGTGTCTTGATCCTCTGGTGATTCCTCCATTGTTTGGTAAGCTGGATGCGTCAACTTGGGACAATCTACACAGTCACATTTTTTCTCACAAACATCACAGCATTTGTGCTTTTGTTCATAAATATGACTAGGTGCACTGTAAGCTTTGCACAGAATGCTTCTTCTGCACTGATTGTCTGTCTTTATCAGTGATTAAACTTCAGGGTCAGTTTTTTTAAAATGCCCTTTGTGATTCTTGTAAAGTATTAATTCATTAGAAAATTCATTGTCTCTTCCTGCCCTGCCCATCTGCTGCGTAAGGCTGTCCAAGTCCCGTGGTGGACCATAATGTATGATGTTGTGTAGGCCCTTGAAATTAACTCCCATCCCAGCTGCGTTTGTACAGAAAAGGACTCTTACTTGTCCTTCTTCCGACTCCATGTCCACACGAATTTTGTCTTTCACATGTTCTGCTGTTTTGCTGTGGAACATATGTAACATGGAAGAATCACATTTCCTTAAAAATGTACTGTAGAGTAACGCACAGTCTTTTATGCTGTTGCAAAATACAACATGTCTGGGGGTGTTTATTTTGTCCCTGTTGAGAGTTTCAATAAGCCATTCAAATGTGTCACTAATATCTGCATTATTTTTAATACATTTCACATTTATTTTAATGTTTGGTCTGTCTGGACTGTCCAGTATGCACACATAATCTTCCCTGAAGCATAAACTTTTCATGATTTTCTTCCTGTTTGATGGACTAGCTGTTGCTGTCAGCGAAAGTAAGGGCACAGTCAGGCTAAGGGATCGAAGCTCACCAATCTTTGAAAAAAATGTTCTGAAGGCTTCCTCATTCTTCTGCCCTTCACCCCTGAAAAATCAAAGTAACTTAAATTTATTATCATTAAGGATTTTGTTTATGTTGTACCACAGGTACCTGATCAATAAGTAGCAAATAATGCCCTGGAACAAAACAACCCACCTCCTCAATATACATGTGTAACGAATATGTAAATGGAGAGTATGAGATTTTTTTAAACTCCAAGACTTTATGCGCTATATCAGTTAGATTTATTTGGTTCCTGAAATCTCAATTTAATTTACACCAATGTCAGGACTTTCGTTCTACTGAGAATACTCAAAATTTGATGGCGGGTAGTGTCGATCAATAGATAGATAGATGTGATTATCCATTGGAATGGGATATGATTAGCATTCTGGTAAAATAATACAGCTGTGAAATTATGGAATTATTATGGGAACATACCATTGATACACTGTGTGGGCTTCGTCAACAACTGTCAACTTGTGTCTTGCTGAAAATTCGGGATCCCGGAAGATTTCTCTCCACTCGTCGTTTCCAACCAAGGCTTCAGGACTTCCAAATAAGAACTGGTAGTAACCCTTACGCACATCATCTTTTCGGCAATCTGACTTTCCGATGTATGTTGCCCGGAAACCCAGTCCTGAGAGTCTGTTTACCTGCTCTTTCATGATGCTGAGAAGCGGGGAAACGATGACACACACGGCCGATTGTCCAAACACAACGGGGGAACTCTCATATATGAGTGACTTTCCACTCCCTGTCCTAGTACCTACGAATACATCTTTTCCCTGCTGTATACTTTCTATAGCACGTAACTGATCTTCCGTTAATTTCAATTGAAATACTTTCTCAACCTTTTCTTTCGTGGTCTCCGCCATTATTGTTTTTTCCATACACGAACAGCATTATGAAAGCCCTTACCCGATTGGCTAGATTTTGAAGTTAATATACAGAACATCCGCTTGGCGTCGCCACTGCGGGCCACAGTTTTAGTGGCGTAATCTGCCAAGGGTTTGTGGGGAGTGTTACGGACCGAAAACCCTTGGCTTGCGAAGATGCT